>APFE030001893.1:28566-137396 GCA_000404065.3 Pinus taeda | reverse complement strand
TGCTCCACCTCGTGAAAGAGAATGGTTATGGGGGTCGTGATGAGGGGCTTATTCAGGGTGGAGCGAAAGGTGAATTGGGAATTTTGGGAATGCAGTTGAGGAAGCGGTGGAGTGCCTCTGGGAGACGAGGCAAAAATGGAAGGGAAGTTGCTGGGAGGCGAGGCAGAGGCTACCAAGTGGAGGCGACCTCTTCCACTATGTGCATTTGGGTAACGTTTGGGGATTTTCTCAGCCAGAGAGGAGGTGTTAACCAAAGCAGGAGAGTGTTGGGGGTGACTCAGGCTCCCTTAGCTCCCGCCCCTGCGGCTGCGCATACGGTGTCGCACCATACTATTTGTAGGCGTATGCGAATTTCTTTTGGAATTGGGCACAATGGGGTGCAACAACACAATTGAGCTTGCAGACTGCTCAGCAGAGGGATGAGCATCCAGGGCCGAAGGGAAGATAAAATGACAATCCAGGCTATGGGTGAAGTGAATGCCCGGGCCGAAATCAATGCAACAAAGGAGGTGGTAGCATCTCCCAGTGGTTGTGAGGGAGCTGGGTGCAGTCGTAGCTTGAGGGGAAAGACATTGCAGTGGCAGAAGTTGCAGAGGTTGATGGGCAGAAGCAGAGGTGAAATTCTCCTAAGAATTCATGTTTGCACCGAGCCAAGGTTGGTGACAGTTAACAGGTTGGAGGCAATGCTCGCATGAGGTGCATTTATGGCTATTGTAAATGCTATTTTTGGACCACTGTGCCAACCTGTGGGAGGCCATGTGGTCTTGCCACACACCAACCTAGTTGGCTGCCACTTTACTGTCCTTGATTATCACCCGCATTCGGGAGGATTATTATAATCATTAGGACATAGCATAATTTTGAATTGATTAATAAATGCTAGTTGAAGGAAATTTAGTTTATTATATAGATTGAAGTGTCTATTTCAAAGACCCATGCATTAGAATACATATTATTGTGCATAAAAATAGAAAACCCTACATTAGGACAAGGAGGTCGCGAGACCACCCTCCTTGACCTCGGTACCAGTAAGATCTGCCTAGAAGATAAAAATAGCAAAAAAACTATACTCGTTTATAAATGTGAAATTGCAAAAGAAAACTATATGTTAAATCTGAATGCATTCCTCAAATTTTTTAAATTTTTTTATTATGTATATAGGAAGCATTACAATCGTAAGGACATATGAGCGACAACAACGTGATCGGGAAGCATCACCGTCAATAATACCACCATCGTCGTCATCACCATCTCCATCGCCACCATCAGCATCATCTCCCTCATTACCAGCATCAACACCAATTGCTCCAGCACCAAAGTTGACTATGATAATTCATTCATTAGAAGCCTTATTGGAAACATTAAAAGGGTCAACAATGGTTAAGACCAAGGAAGAACCTCAACCCTTAGCAACCAATTCAGCGGAACCAAAGAATTTTGAGTATAAAAGATCAAAGGAAGATTTCTCTAGGGAGCTTCAGAAAATTAAACTCCCATAATTTTCAGGAGGGCAAGCTGGAGAGCATGCCGAGGCATGGCTAGAAGGAAAGAACAAATGCTTTAAATTAAAAGAATACTCTTCTTCTGCAAAAACAAAAATTTTTGTATTTCAATTAAAGCAAAGTGCCTTGATTTGGTGGGGAAATCTAGAAAAACAACTACACCTCACAACGGATAATGTCCCTTGGGAATTGTTCAAGGAAAGATTCCACTCGAAGTATTTACCTCCATATTTTCAAGAACAACAAGTTGGAGCCTTTCATACATTAGTTCAAGGTAATAAAATAGTGGAGGAATACGAGATAAGGTTTATGGAGCTTGTGAAATACATTCACTACTTAGATTCTGATGAACGCTAGGATGAACGCTTCATATTTGGGTTAAATCCTCGCATCAGGGCCTTGGTCAGGATGTGGAAACCATGATCAGTAGCTGAGGCAATAGAATGTGGCCATTATGCAAAAGAACATCTAGGAATAAAAAAGGATGTTGGGCCAGCATAACCTTTACAATCAGGTTTTCAAGAAAGACTCCCCGAACTTTCTTCAACGGAGGTAGCTCAAGGCCACCTTATGGTAATAGATTTAACCCAAGAAATGTAGGAACAAGAAATCCCATGGCAGTTAATACTATAGCCGATGAATCATCAAACACAAGTCCATGGAAATTCCGTGGAACTGCTAATGGAGGAAGAAACTCGAGAGGAAGCAGCATGAGAGGATGAAGCTCTTTATCTAGAAATTCACAATATGATTCAAGAGGACTGACTCTAGTTAATTGTTGGGGATGTGGAGGACCACATTTTCAATGTGATTCTCCAGAAACTTCATCAAGTATATTGCATAGGACTGGAAAGGAACTAATACCAAATACCCAAGGCAATCATAGAATTCATGCATTAGTCAACAACAATCAAGCAACACATCAATCTACTATAGTGGAATCTTCAGGTATTATTAATAGTATAAAACTCAAAATCTTATTTGATACTGGTGCCACAGATAGTTTCATTTCGTCATATGCATTAAGCAAATGTGGGTTGGCAGCTCGTAGACAAAATGATTTCAGACAGGTAGGAATGGCCTCAGGAGAACTCCAATCCATAGAGTTAAGTGTGGATCAATGCAAAATTGACCTAGGGGTTTGTTTGACTAAATTGAAAGTTTATGTCATAACCTTAGGCACTTATGACCTTATCATAGGTATGGATTGGCTAGAAGTTCATCAAGCTTGGGTAGACTGTTATGGGAAAAGAATTCTAGGTATAAATGATGAAGGAGAAGCGATCCAAATTCAAGCTATCAAGAGAAAAGTATCTTTACGCTACATATCAGCAATGAAAATGAAGTGTTGCTTAAGAAAAGGTTGTCAGGAATATGTTAATTCAAGAAGTAAGTAACAAAAAAGGACCATCCTTAGGACAATATCCCATGTTAGCCGAATTTTCAGATGTATTTCCAAAGGAACTACCAGGATTACCTCCTGAATGAGAGCTAGACCTCTCCATAGAATTGAAACCTGGTACTCAACCAATCTCTAAAGCACCTTATAGAATGATAACCCCAGAACTTCAAGAATTGAAATTCAATTGAAGGAACTATTGGATATAGGACATATTTGACCCATTATATCACCTTGGGGTGCTCCTGTAATTTTTGTCAAGAAGAAAGATGGATCCTTGAGATTATGCATAGATTATCGAGACTTGAATTGAGCTACAATAAAGAATCGATATCCTATGCCTCGAATTGATGATCTCTTCAATCAAATGAAAGGAGTTACTGTCTTTCCAAAAATTGATCTTTGATCAGGCTATCATCAGCAAAGGATTTCTGAAAGCGATATTTCTAATACTGCATTCCGGACATGCTTTGGACATTATGAATTTACTGTGGTACCATTTGGATTAACTAATGCACGAGCGGTATTCATGAATCTTATGAACAATGTTTTCCACAAATATCTTGATCAATTTGTATGAGTTTTTTTAGATGATATACTCACCTATTCCAAGAATGAGAAAGAGTATGAAGACCATTTACGGATAGTGTTATCCTGCCTCAAAAAACACCAATTGTATGGAAAGTTATCCAAGAGTTCGTTCTTTCAGGAAAAGATTCATTACTTAGGTCATATCATATCAGGTGAAGGGATCTCAGTAGACCCTGAGAAGGTAAAAGCAATCATGGAATGGCCAATACGAAAAAACGCACATGAAGTACGAAGCTTTATGGGTTTAGCCGGTTACTACCGAATATTTGTGGAAGGATTCTCCAAAATTTCAAATTCGATTACAACCCTTTAGCATAAAGGTATTAAGTATGAATGGACTGATGAATGTAACAAAGCATTCTCTGAACTTGAAAGACTACTAACCAGTGCACCAATCTTAAGAGTCCCTGATATGGATAAAGCTTTTATGGTATGTACTGATGCATCCAAACATGGGCTAGGTGTAGTATTAATGCAGGATAGAGGAGTAATAGCGTATTTCTCAAGAAAGTTAAAGCTTCATGAAGAACTTTATGCTACTCATGATTTAGAGTTAGCCGCTGTAGTGCTAGCTTTAAAGATTTGGATACATTATCTAGTGGGGCGAAGTTTTACACTTTAAAGTGACCATCAAAGTCTACAATATTTGTTCACCCAAAGAGACTTGAATGCTAGACAAAGATGATGGAGTGAATTCCTAAGTGAATATGACTTTGGAATATCATATATTAAAAGAAAAGAAAATGTAGTGGTGAATAATTTAAGCAGAAGACCACAGATATTATCCCTCATACCTATCAAAGTAGACTTAAGGCAACGAGTACTAGAACATCTCATAAAGGATAGCTGGTATTTAAAGGTAAGATCTAGTCTTGATAGTAAAAAGCCCAAAGAATCTAAGTTTGAAGGATATGAACTAGAAAATGATGCAATCTTACGATTTCATGGAAGAATGTATATTCATGATAATAGGGATCTTCAAGACACCATCCTTAAGGAAGCCCATAGAGCAGTATATTGTGCACATCCTGGAGTAAAGAAAATGTATACGGATACCAAGAAACTCTTCTTCTGGTCGGGCATGAAACGTGATATTGTTCAATTTGTTGCAAGATGTTTGGAATGTCAACAAGTAAAAGCAGATCATTGTCATCCAGCGGGTCTGTTACAACCTCACGATATTCCTATGACCAAATGGGAGATCATTTCTATGGATTTATCACTAGGCTACCTCTTACTTCTCAAAGACACAATGCCATTTTGGTAGTAGTGGATAAATTAACGAAAAGTGCCCATTTCATTCCTGTAAGAGATACTTATGAATTTGTTGATGTAGCTCGAGTATTCATAAATGAAATTATCAGATTTCATGGAGTACCTAAGAAGATTATATCAGATGTAGATTCATGATTCACTTCAAGATTCTGGACTTGCGTGTAGTTAGCCTTAGGAACTCAACTAAATTTGAGCATATCTTATCATCCTGAAATTGATGGGCAAACAGAAAGGGTAAATCAAGTACTTGAGGATATGTTGAGGATATATGTTATGGATCAACAATCACACTGGGAAAAGTACTTATCCTTATTCGAATTTGCATACAATATCAATTATCACAATTCAATCAGAATGCCTCCATTTGAAGCATTATACAACAGACATTGTAGAACACCGTTAAGTTGGGACAAGTTAGAAGTTCGAGTGATAGTAGGGCCATAATTAATACAAGAAATGAAAGAGTAGGTAAAACAAATCAGCTAGCGGTTAAAAGAAGCACAAGATAGACAAAAGAGTTATGCTGATGCTCATAGAACTGATAGGAAGTATGAGGTAGGGGATCAGGTTTTCATCCGCATCAAATCGAATAAAAGTACTATTCTATTCGGAAAAGGGACAAAGTTATCACCCCGATTTATTGGACCATTTAAAGTCATGGAAACAGTTGGACCTGTCGCCTATCGTCTTGCACTGCCACCTCAATTGCATAGAGTTCATAATGTATTTCATGTATCTATATTAAGACATTACATAGCTGACCAATCTCATAACCTTCAATGGAAGGAACTGCAGGTATTGGATGAAGGAATCATATCGGTTGAACCATTACGTATACTGGAACGTAGGGTTCGACAGCTCAGGAATCATTTGGTAGAAAAAGTTAAGGTCTAGTGGGACAAGTATAGTCCTGGATCGGCTACTTGGGAACATACGGAAATCATATGTCAAAAATACCCCAACTTGTGTCAATTTTGAAGAACTTTAAACCATGTTTTGTATATATTTACTTTACTTTAAATCAAATATTCAAAATCATTTTGGAATGATCACATATAAATGTAATTTTTTTTTATGATATGTTATCTATTTATTCTCACTGGTACATGGATACCAAGATGGAATATGTTATTTATCTTACTAAATTATAGTTATCAAAGTAAAGTCTAAATATTTGAGTAATTTTGCTTCTGATGAGAATTAAGACATTATAATTTTGTTTCATTTATGCATATCAATATGATTGATGAGATAGAAATCAAAGAATGATTACATTTTAATATGAAAGCTAATGACATGAATAGAATATGGCAAAGTATGTTATACTGTAGTTGACATGTATGAATTATACATAAGCTATTTGTTTTTGAATATGTTAATGCACATTTTATAAATGCATGGACACGTGTTTATGATTGCAAATAGTATCCATTACCAAAATGACCACGTGATGACAAAAACTTCAGAACAATTAAGGCTCAAAGAGATTCCATGCTAGGGTATTAACCCTGATTCTACTAGGAGGGGTGGAGGTGTTGCCCACTGTTTATCCTCCGAAACCTGGAGTCATGGGAGGACTGTAAGAATCACGCTCCCCTAGACATGTGATGATGACTGCCTGATGCCTACTGGGAATCAAGTCGGTATAGCCGATACTGTCATCCTTAGGGTTTATGAATGGTTAGGTTAGTATAACTGATGCCATGGCATACTCCAGTAGAGGACAGATAGGATGGGGTGGAAGAGATTAGGAAGGATAGGATGATTTTGTAATAGCTGGGGAACCTGATGAAGTAAAACATGATCATTAAAGTTATAAACCTAAAAGTATTCAAAACACTAATTTTATAGTGCCCTCACATTAAGTAAGAATTTAACCTTGATACACAATCCGAACAAGAATGTACTAATCACTATTATAAGTATTAATATACAATAAAAACTCTAACTTCGGGACAAAGTTTTCTGAAGGAGGGGTGTATGTAATGACCCATAATTAATACAAGAATATTAGCATGCATATGATGCATGCATATGATAGCTACATATGCATGTATCGCATGCACCGCACTAGTAACTATATTCTAAATTAACTAAAAATATTAAATATCCTGACACTCCAAATTCTGTAGTTGCATTCACCCATCAACACACATATTACTTAATGCATCATGATTAATGAGCAATTGCCAATGATATTAAGTTAAAAAGTATAAAGTAAAAGGGTTATAAAAGAAATAGATGTAAAAATTAAGTGAATTCTTAAAAAAAGGTTATATAATTATCTATTATAGAATTTTAATAAAGTATATTAATAAATTATTTAAAGGATAAATTAAACCAAAATAAAGTTCCTATGTATGAACTTAAGACATTTTAATTAAATAAATAAAATCTTTAATTAGGACAAAAACGCACATGTCAATATATCTTTAAGAGAAAGATAAGACTCACGTTACATTCAAGAGGTGTCACTAAGAAAGGAAGCGGTGGGCTCGCTAGTGGAGAGAGCGACCACCGCCAAGGAACAGTACATAAGGAGAGGCCGAAGTTGAAGACGAAAAAGGAGAAACAAGACCAAAATTTGTACACAAAATTTATCATCAGGAACAATTGAGCCTTGCTTGTTCTGAGGTTTCTGGGCACGGGGGAACAGTTTGCTTCAATTGAGAAGCTTACTGGACTGAGTATCAAGGTTATTGCTCAGTTTGGCGGGGTGGTTTCAGTCTTTTGGTAACATAAGCAAGAGAAGCTTGAGGCATCATCAACTGCAGGAATACAGGTAGGTACTCTCATCAATTATGTCAGTTAGATTTGTAAAATTTTATGTAATTTTATCACAGGTTCATGATGATTTTAAGAATTCCTTTATTGTATTTAAAATCGCTATTAAATTCTGTACAGTCCTTACACTAATTTTTGTATAGCCCTTACATTGACATGTACATAAAAAAAATAAAAATAAATAAATAAAGACTCTTCAATAGGAATCGTGCAAATTTACTAATTTGAGGTCGGAGGGTTTAACCTCCTCTGATACCAAATTTAAGGGCTATACAGAATTTAGTGTAAGGACTGTACAGATTTAATAGCCAGTATAAAGACACTAAAGGAATTCTTAAAATCATCATGAACCTGTGATAAAATTACATAAATTTTACAAATTTAATTGACATAATTGATGAGAGTACCTACTTGTATTCCTGTGGTTGATGATGCCTCAAGCTGCTCCCATTTCTGTTACCAAAAGACCGAAACCACCTAGCCAAACTGAGAAATAACCTCGATACTCAGTCTAGTAAGCTTCTCAATTGAAGTAGACTGTTCCCCCTGTCGAGAAGTAAAAAGGGTATTTTTCACCTCTATTTACCCTACATTAATTGTCAATCTAGGAACGATTTGTTATCTCAAAGAGTGTACTCAGTTTGAGGCGGTCATTTGTCAAAGTAATGCTAGTAGTATAGTGCTCTCAATACAAGAGTAAACGGATGCTTGGAATGAAATCTACTTGCAAAAAGAAACCTAGGATTCAAATCATGCGTTCAGAAAGCTACAACAATTTATCAGTCGAGAGTACTCTTATTGGGAAAACTAGTGTCCACTTAGAGCTGCTAGTCCCACTAAGATGGGTAGCTATCTTAGAAACAAACAAACTAAAGTTACTTACATTTTCCTTTATGAGAAGTAGATGAGAGAGAAGCAGAGAGTACCAACCTCAGTCTTTCACTTGACTCCTTGATTGTTTCCTCTCCCCTTTGACAAATCTTTGCCACTCCTTCCTCGCTTGTCCCTCTTCAAACAACACCTGTGGAGTCAAAGAAACATAATACCATCAAAGCATACAGATCTACAATCATAAGCAATATAGGATTAGATATATATTAACCATACAAATGCATATATCAACTTAGACATACAAGAATATGGAGGAAAACTAAAATAGCTTTATTGATAGAAGGAGTAGAAGAGAGGACTGCAACCCATTGATCTGACCCAGTTCCATCCTCCCAGCATGAAATCCCTTCTTCATGTCATGAAAATCTTAGATCACCCAACAATGTTGCACAGAGAAACCAACAACACTTCCTTACAAAATACTAAATTCCAACCTTTGGATCTCTAGGATGAGGGATCCATATATAGATGTTTGCAGGTGGGTGAGTCAGCTTTTGGGTTTTTGATTGGTGTCATTTCTCTGATAGTTCTTAATTCCACTTGGAGATTTCATGATATCTTACTCATCCCTGGGCGAATTCAGAGAGGCAAATGTCACAAGAGAAGTTTCTGGAAGATTCCATGATCATCCACCTTACAAACTGTCTTTGCCATTTGTCTACTCTCGCCCATCGCACCCCATAGAAGGGATTTTCAGTATGCATCACACCCCCCATGTGCATTAGGTGGGATGCATCATACTTTGACCATGGAGCAGGTGAGATGGTCTAGTTTTGACCAGTTATGAGCATTTTTTCATGGAGAACTTCTGGGAGATGATGTAATCAGCTAACCTTGCTTCTTTAGGGTAGGAAACAACACTTTTAGGGACTTAGAAGCCCTTGGTTTTATGGACATATGTGATTTGGGTTGCAGTGCCCAAATATGTCTATAACAGTTGCTCCCTAAAGCATGAGGTCGTAAATCTTCTGATGTCATGTGAAATGCTTTATCATGAGGATCCGAGGTTTTTCGAATTGGAAGGTGATCTGTAATAAGATACAATACAATACATTATCTTCATAATATTTTCATGATCTAGCTGAGGTGGGAATTCCCATGCTCAACTTTATAAATTCATTCTCATGTACATAGGACAAACAACCGTCTGTGTGGTAGACTGATGATTCTAGGAGAGCCATCGTCCTTTGGCTTGGATGATTATCTGTGCAGAAATGATGTACATTTTATGTTTTTATTTCCCTGAATATATCACAGCCCAGATGGATGAAACTAGATCCGGGGTTTTCAAAACTCATTCAATCTTCGCCCGAAGTACAAGTCGATCCATGTGAAAATATGTTCTGGTGTTGAACATGGAAAGACATCGCTTGATTACCAGCCAATGATGTAAGCTATTAACAGGCGCGAGAGGAATCACCAATAATGATAATGACCCTCAAGGTACTGCAGTACAATTCACGTTGTGTGAATACATGAGTCAATGTTGAACACCACACAAAATCTTTCGGTCGAAGGCCATTAATGTAAACCCATTGCCGGAAGTGAGAAACTTGCCATTGAGGCATGCAAGCTTCAAAGTACTGAAAGGGTTGTTCCTAGGTCGATTTCTTAGATAATGAGCTGATGTCGACAAGAAGTGCCCCGTTGTAGGAGGGCATTAATGAATCCCACATCTACGACACGGAACAGAGAAAATGATTTTGCGGAGGTGAAAACGATTTGATGATACAAGATTCAAGGTGGTGGTCATGAAAGAATGAAGGGTGAAGGTATTGCAGCGGATGAGACACAAGCTGGGTTGGTGAATTCTCTGAGCGACTTCTCTTGAACATATCGGTAACACTGAAATGGATTGGTAGCATTAACCCCAAAAATGGATGGTATGGTGGACCAATGGTGATATGACCGGTGAATGGAATAACCCAACCCGAATCAATCATGGTGATGGAGTGAAAGTGTCATGTTCAAGTGCGACTTGCTACCAATAAAGTTTCTTCAAGTTTTCTTCCCAATTTTTCCCCAGTCATTGCTGACCAGTACCTCTTTATTTTTTTCGAGCTTGAGGAGGATAACATATGCTTGTTCTATAATTTTCCCTTTGGGTAAACCCGTTGCTATGTTTTAACGAGCCTAGCGATAGTGAAACTCGCTCTTGCCTTCATGGACAAGTTTGTCGCTCTTGTTTTAACGAGCCTAGCGACAGTGAAACTCGCTCTTGCCTGCATGGACAAGTTTGTCGCTATTGTTTCAATGAGTTTAATGACAAAGATAACTCGTTTCTTTTCAATTTTAGAGAGTCTGAAAAAGGGATGGAAAGGAAACTCCAGTATTCCTTTTTCGTAATATAATCCCTTAAGTTTGAAAAAGTATAAAATAATACAAAAGGGATGAATTTTCGATAGTTTTAACGAGCCGAACAAGACAAGCGCTCGATATTTTTGTGTAATGATCCCTTAGGTAAAAAAAGATTAAAATCTAGAGGAGGGATAGCACTTCTGATCACTTTAACGAGCTGGAGAGACCAATTGCTCAACAATATTTTCATATTTTACGAGTCAGATGAAAAGAGCTTAAAGGAGACTCATATTTTGAGGAACAAGTGATATTTTCAGGTAGCAGCTGGTTCCAGGTGAGGTTTGGAACTTTTCAATCATGGCAGTGTAAAGAAGATTGGCTAACAGAATCACTCGTCGCAGCTATTCCTCAAAAGGGGTAAACAATCAAATGGAGGCGTATGATTGGCTAAACAATAGTGGAGGTGATGGTAAGAACAAGACCAAGGCTCAAAAGCTGATGATAATGCAATCCCAATGGTTATTTACCGAAGGTGGGTTCATTTTTTAATGAGCTTAAACTCTGGTGGAACATATGCTCATTGCTAGGTTTATTTTTTAATGAGCTTGAACTTCATGTAAAACTACTCGTGCCAGTCGTATAATAAGGATGTCTCATCGATAGGTTCATTTTTTAGGGAGCTTGCCCCATTCGAAACTTTTCTTCGGATCCTTTCATTATGGAAGCTAGGAATGACCAATCCTACGAGTTTAAAGGGTTATTAACCTACAAACTAAGAAAATAAATGGTCACTTTTCATTTCCATGCAAAAAGGTTTTGTATGCCCCCAGGTATAGCGAAGTAGAGTTTCCAGGCTACCATACAGAAGTTCTTGCATCCACAAGATGGTTCCATCCGTGCAGCAGACAAAAAGACTTCGTCGGCTTAGCCCATCGAAACGGACGAAGGTGATTCTAGCTCCAATCACCTAACCTTGACGAGGGAATCTTATTTTGGTCTAATCCCATTTTCCTAAACAGACGGGTGTGTCAGACTAGTCATATATCCTCTGCGGAAACCTACCCTATACCCAAAGTTTTTCTGCCGAAGCAGACCAGGGTGCATGCCCCCTGGGTTTAGTCACATTCACCGAATCACTTGCGTTCATTAGGTGAATTGAATGGAGATTGATGAGACATTCCTTGCACAAAAAGACCAGTTAGGGATGGCACTTGACTATTAGCTATGTGTGAACCGGGGAATGAAAGTTGGTCTACGAGCTGGACCACTCTGCCTTCATGCAGAAAACACATCAATTGAAAGAGTGAGGAAACAATAGCTCCCATGCTATAAATTTAGTAATGCTCAAGGAGTAGATTATAATCTAAAGGTCCTTGGACTACCATTACGTTCAGATAAACAAGTTTCCTTCTCAAAGTTATAGGAAAATTTGGAAGGATCCCTAACGGTTGACTGGTTCCTTTGTCGAAGCCTGTCAGATTTCACATCTTAGGCAGAAGCGATGGTGAACCAAGAACTTTCCAAGCAGTTGAGGAAAGGATACTCACGGAAGCCCCTTCATCTATCATAGTACCAACCATGACCATTCTGTAAGCTTGTACTATGATTCAGAATGGTACATTAGATGGTAGACGGGGTCTGCCTAGTAGATTCCAATCGAAGGAAATGATTGGGTTGCTTGGAGGTGGGACCGAATAAACGGCCGAATACATCTCCGACGAACTTCCTTCCTACGGTAAAGGAACGAGTAGATTGCCCCCATGTTCATTGGAGTTTGTGTTTACAAAAAGAATTTGAATGGTGTCGTTCTCATTCTCTTTGGTGAATGTATCATCTGAAGGTAGACCTTCTGAAGACAATACTGGGTTGACTGTCGTCTCGACCTATTGACTTTGGTCCGGTGTGGACTCAGAGGGTTTATCTTCAATGATAGATGCTTTGACTGACCACAAAGGTGTGTCATTCGGGATTCCAACTAGTGATGGACTCGGCAAGAGTTTCTTGTATCGAGGAGGAAGCTGTAGCGGTGAAGCAAGATGGTTATCCAAGACTCTTTTAGCTTCATCTAGGAAGGGACAACGGTGGATGGCATGATCGCCTTCACACAGTCTAAAAGGAAATTTATATCTTCCTTTATGTCCATTGATTTCATTTTCACTAGTTGACGGTGTACTCTCAACATGATCGTTAGAAGTTGATGACACCGAATTGTGCAAATGAGGAGACCAGTCCCTTAAGATCTGTGGGATGCAAGGACAATATCGATGATAGTGGTACCCTTTGCAGATGACACATGGAGATTTAGGTTTGGACGGCGTAGTGTGAGGATTTTCGCTAGATGATGTATGGTTGCCCCTTTTTGGCGTTGGCTCCTTCTTCTTCTTCTCCTTCCCTTTCTTCTTCTTCTCAATTACTTGGTTTTTAGTTTCACCAAGCGAAGAGGAAGAAGGAGAGGGAGAAAAAAACGAAGTAGAAGGTTGGGGGGATTAAATTTAGTATCATCTGGTTACTGATTTGATTTCTTAGGAATCACGATGCTTTGAATGACAGAGGTTGAGAAGACCCATACTGGCAGGCCAATTGTCAGTCCTGAAAGGGATAATGTGGCCATATGAGGTGCACCAACATCCCCCCATGAGGAGAAAGGACTAGGATTTCCCCCAAGGGGAAATCCTTGGTTGGTGGGATCCATTTTCTCAACCTGAGATCAACGAGGGAATAGTGATGTTATTCCGATTAAAATAAATTTTTTGACTCTTTGACACAACTTGCTTTTTGAATTTTTAAGAGTCGAGAAAAAGCTAAAGATGACTCTAGTCGCCTTCGATTTTTAATGAGCCTAAAGTGACAAGTGCTCGAGGACTTTTCTTTTAAGGAGTTGAAAAGGAATGAAATAAAATTCTCTGGGAAATCTAGACAGAGGATTACCAAGCAATCGCAAACGCAGAATACTTTTTACGGTACGACAGTCAATCTTCCCGAATTGTGTTCAGTGCATTGCATCGATAGAGGCGACAGACACAGCTTCCTAAGGATAAGGATATAGCCTATTGTGGTCTCCTAATATAACTCGATGGTACGTGGGAGCACAAGTCCATATTGGCACTGTCGTCTAAAGAGGAGAATCACCAACCTACGATGAAGCAAGTTACCGACTTTACGACCACCAGAATACGTCTCTAGCCTAGCAACTTCTAAATGTTGATGCATTAGTTCAACCGTTTTATGTTCATTGAATTTATTTTACAGTTGATCTTTCTTAAGAAGTTTGCCTTTAAGGTTCACCACATGATGTAGATATACAATTCCTAAATATGCAATCTAAGATGATAAAGAGTCATTTACTCTTCTTTTTGCAATGAAAATTCTAGCTACTAAGGAAAGAGAAGCGAAATTCTTTCAACATAGAGCAGAGAGCACACACTAGATGCACTATCCTAAATCAAAATCAACAATAAGTCTAAATGAAAATGCACATGCATGTATTTGTTTTCCACTTTCTTAATGTGTGAATGACAAAAGGAATGTTAAGTACAAATCTGAACTATCTTTTCTCTCAAAGCGACAGTACTAACAATTTTCTCTTCAAAAGACGAAAGCAAGATGAAGACGAAACTTTGCAATTTCAAATTCAAAAAATGAAAGGAAGAGTAAGATAATACTTTGTGATTTTGAATTCAAAAAATTAAAGGAAGACTACTTTGCGATTTCAAATTCAAAAAACGAAAGGAAGGCTAAGACGACACTTTGCGACTTTGAATTTAAAAAACGAAAGGAAGGCTAAGAGCGACACTTTCAACTTCAATTTGAAAACTGCTTTCGACACTTGAAATGCTATTAATTCAAATCAAATACAAGAGTAACAGTGTAATCGACTACAAAAAAGAGTAGGATTCTTTTCTTTGATTGAAAACGACACTTGCGACACTTCCAAATCAAAAGACGACAGTTCGATTAAGCTACTTTTTGTAAAGGAGAATTGTAAATGGCGGAAAATACATAAAAACATTCACAATTCTTTGTACAATGGAGGCTAAATAATGCGAAGGAAGGGAGTTTCAACAGTGGTATGCTGATCATAGACAGAAAAACACTTGAATAAAGTTGAAGACAATGAAGAAAAAACCAAAATCTGGAAGCAAAAACAGTCTTATCTGATCATCGCACCTGTAACACAGGGAAATAGGGATGCATCTCACCTACTGCACATGGGAGGTGCGATGCATCCAGACTGTCAAAAGGAGACAGTGCGGTGGTCCAGGGATGAGACTTTAACTTGGTTTTTGGTCACAGTTTGCAACTTAGTTCAAGGATTTAGGCTGAGCTAATAATAGTTAGTAAATACAAAGTATAGGGGCTGATCTAATGAGGTTACTTGAGCCACCACTAGGGCACTTAGGATGTTTGCAATTTAGATGTTTAATTCATAAACTAACCTGGAGATTGATTGAAGCAACGTTTATCTACTTTGCAGTTGCATAGCAAAAGCAGTGCAAAGGCTGGCTGGCATAACTTCAGGCTCCATCAGTAGCTTATAAATTAAAAAAATAGAAATAAGCAAACAAGCTATTCACTCCCCAATGGAGTCGCCATTTTGTTATCGGGAAAACTAGTGTCCACTTAGAGCTTCTAGTCCCACTAAGATGGGTAGCTATCTTAGAAACAAACAAACTAAAGTTACTTGTGTTTTCCTTTATGAGAAGTAGATGAGAGAGAAGCAAAGAGTACCAACCTCAGTCTTTCGCTTAACTCCTTGCTTGTTTCCTCTCCCTTTTGACAGACCTTTGCCACTCCTTCCTCGCTTGTCCCACTTCAAAGAACACTTGTGGAGTCAAAGCAACACAATACCATCAAAGCATACAAATCTACAATCATAAGCAATATAGGATTAGATATATATTGACCATGCAAATGCATATATCAACTCAGACATACAAGAATATGGAGGAAAACTCAAATAGCTTTATTGATAGAAAGAGTAGAAGAGAGGATTACAACCCATTGATCTAACCCAGTGCCATCCTCCCAGCATGAAAGCCCTTCTTCACCTCATGAAAAAGATTAGATCACCCAACAACATTTGCACAGAGAAACCAACAACACTTCCTTACAAAATACTAAATTCCAGCCTTTGGATCTCTAGGATGAGGGATCCATATATAGATGTTTGCAGGTGGTTAGTCAGCTTTTGGGTTTTTAATTAGTGTTCATTTCTCTGATAGTTCTCAATTCCACTGGAATTTCAATGATCTCTTACTCATCCCTGGGTTGAATTCAGAGAGGCAAGTGTCACAGGAGAAGTTTTTGGAAGATTCCATGATCATCCACCTTGCAAACTGTCTCTGCCATTTGTCTACTCTTGCCCATCACACCCCATAGAAGGGCTTTTCAGTATGCATCACACCCCCCGTGTGCATTATGTGGGATTCATCGCACTTTGACTATGGAGCAGGTGAGATGGTCCAATTTTGACCAGTTTTTCATGGAGAACTTCTGGGAGATGATGTAATCAGCTGACCTTGCTTCTTTAGGGTAGGAAACAACACTTTTAGGGACTTAGAAGCCCTTGGTTTTATGGACATGTGTGATTGGGGTTGCAGTGCCCAAATATTTCTACAAAAGGTACAATAACGGTAACTCTTCCCTCTATAAACTGATGCAATCAAGAAGGCACTCAAAGGAAGGATCATCAAACTGGGAACTAGACAGTGTATGTCGATGTTCACTACAGTCTCAGACCTCCTACACATCAAAGCAATGATGATCTTCGAATGACAAGAAATGGAACATCAACTACCTCTATAAATAGGATTGAATAAAAAAACTTTAACCTATGTAAATGAATGCAACAATGATTATAATCTACAAGAATTAAGTAACAACCTTTGAATTGAACAACAAACAGAAATGGAACAACAGATTATCAGAACTAAAGTATAGAACAGTGACTTAAATTTGAATGTACAGCAACCCAAGTTAAGCACATGACACACTTATCATTAAAAGGGACAGTAATCTGAGCTTCGATACAATACATATGAATCACAACTATAAAGTAACATCAATTGTAACAGAATAATGATTGTCTCAGAACAACAACCCTGAATGAACAACAGACACAATTTAAGAATAAATCATACAATAGTACTGATTTAGGAACATATAGCGCAGTTAATCTGTAATCGAATAGCAATCTGTAAGGAACAAAAATGTTATGTCAATTGTCAAAAGGAACAACAATGCGATACAGAGTTAGAATGATAACATCGCATTCCTATTGCAAATAAAAATAGTATTTAATAGTGTATATACCAAAGCTGATATGTAAAACAATAAAGTGTGTCAGATCACTGAATAGAGTAATTGGAAGGAATCAAACCACACATGGATCATAAATATGATACAGGAGCAAGTAATCCACCAGGGCCGGGCCCTTAGCCTCCAGGGACTCACTGCTTAAGGCTACTCTAGAATCAACGATAGAACAACAACCAGGGTTTTATATTAAAACATTAAACAGAGTTACAGTGAATCACTCTTCAAAAAGAGTCGATGATCAAAGTTCAAGTACCAAGGAAAATTTCATAAAAATAACAATAGTTTTTTCTCTCCTCCCTCCAAGCTAACAGTGCTACCCCTTCTTATAACAAATAAGCGGCGATATCAACAGTGTAGAGGATTGTTAAGAAATCGATCCCTCAGGATCAAAGGATCCTGAGGGATTCGTCAAGCTGTTAATATGCAGTTATCCTCTTGTTCTTTTGCGATGATTGGATATCTCCTTTTCCTTTTTCTGGCTGTTAAGCTCCAATTTGGATCGTCTTGTTTGAACACGGTTCCCTGCTAAAGGGACAACAATTAACTTAGTCTCATTCTTTCCTTTGGGATGACAGTCCTCTGTTTTCTCCTCTTTCTGCATAGAAAAAGGGTAATTATTAGTTATTTCATATTACATATAAACCTTCTAGATTCTATCATATTCTTTTGTCATATTCCTAGCTCATGATGTGAAAAGGTTGTGAATTTTGAAGAAAAGATAACAAGGTAAATGAAAATAACATACCTTCTCCAGTGCCCAACACACCCCCCTGCTTACCCTTTTTCATGGCCTCATGAAAACATTGTATTTGACATGTAAGGCGGTGAGGGATTAGGCTAGAGACGAGATCTCATGAGGAGGTCTACAACCATGATGCCTAGTTAGGTGCTCAAAAAGATGTCCTATCTGGCCCTCAGGCATTTCGTATAAGGCTTGGTATCCTGGTATGGGATGCCAAATGACCGGAATTCGGAACCTACAACCTAACCAAGATGGCCCTTCCCTCAAAATAAGATCACCATAGAGGCCCAAGCGATTAACAACTAAATTAAAGTTCTCATAATTAAATGGTTCCCCGTGTTGGATATTCGGATTAGAAGTCTGATATCGAAATTTAGCAACTGCAATGGCAAGGTCTTTGATGGTAAAAAAGTATTCTGTCCCTTGCTGATTGATTGCTGTATGAATGGGTCCTAATGCTTCAATCACGCTTGGAGTCCTCATGAGGTTCCTATGTTTATTCCATAACTGCAATGGATCTCTAGGCTCAGCTCTTACCCATAAGTCTAATCCATTTTCTTGTCTTTAGAAGCCATTGCAGGCTTTAAGCCATTTTATTTGATTAACTCCAAACAAAATAAATGCCTGCAGTTGAATATCCCCAACGAAAGCGTCGGGGTTCTGCTCTGTTTCTTGATCTAACACAAGGTTGTGCAAATAGAACTCGCATAATAATCTCTGAACCTTTACCCCATAGTGCTTACAACAATTTATGAAATCATCAATAGTGTTTATTTCTATAGGGGCTCCTGCTTTGACAACCTTAATTTTCAATTGAAAATATCTTTCCATTAAAAACAAAGCATAATTCTTAGCAGGCGCTCTACATGCTAGGACGTTAGTGTACAAAGAGCATAAGGTATCCATTTGTTTGATAACTACATCTGGCCTATGAGTTAACTTTGCGACTCTTTCCTTTTCCTTTCGCCATCCTTCAAAACCCTGACTTTCAGATAAATTGACATTCCTTAGCTGCTGTTGTAATTCTTCATACTTTTATCGAGAGACAATTTGTTCTGTAAGTTTTTCTACTGCTTGCTGAGCTTGCATCAAACCATCTCATAGGGCTACTGTCCTGGGGTCACTATCCCACATAGTAGTTGTAGGCGAGAGGTTCACTTGAATATTCTTATTGTGTCGTTCTGTAATTATGGTTCGAATTTCTTCAGAGGACTGTGCCCCTGTCTGAATTTATTTGTCATAGGTCGTTATGTCGTCTGTTTGAATTTCAACATGGGTAACAACCGAATGCTGTTCCTTTTGATTTTGAACGACAGGATGGAATTGAGTCCTTTTAACCTTTTTCTTAAGGGGTTTTGCTGGATTGGTTGCATGCCTTACCACCGAGGTCCTTTTTGCTCTCTTCCCCATCTTTAGAATCCTGATTTGTTGTCGAAGTTGTGCAATTACATTAAGCAATCTTTGTTGTTTCTTTCGTAATATTTTGATTTCTTCCATTTTATTGGAAGGAACAACCGTTCATGCACTCGGGCTTGGACTTTCTCCTTGACCAATTTCTTGATTTTTCTCTTGGGGTGCTTCCTCATTATTTTGCTGATTGGGTTGTTCGGGGGTAGAAACCCTAGCTTGCTCTGCAATTTCCTAGGTAACTTCTCCTTCCCCCCTCTCTTCGTCATCAAATTCTTCCAGTGTATTCTAACTTGGAACAAATTGTTCCTCTTCTTCATCTTCATCATTTTTCTCTCCAGATGCACTCTCATCATGGTTGGAGTGATTCTCTTCTTCTTCTTCCTCATTGCATAACTCTTCGGATGCACTCTTATCGTGAAAAGAGTGCTCTTGTGGCTCTTCTTCAGTGTGGAGGTTTAGTGGGCTGAGAGGTTGAGTATATTCTCCCATGTTGGCCAAAATCTGGTCCAATTCATCCTCTCGCAACAGATTTTGCAACAGGATTTCCTCACATTGCTTTATCTCTTCTTTAGCCTGACCAGATTGTTTGGTCTCTCCCTCTGTTTCTCCCTCATCATTCAATTCTCTTTCATTCTCTCCTCCTTCCAATTGCGGGGGTTTCTCATCCCCTGAATCAACTACTTCCATCGGTTGACTGGTGTTCCCTTGGGAATTTTCCTGCCTCCCTCTGATCCATGCTAATTTGACAGATTTCCTCCGTTTCAATGGTCTATTTGATGTACTTGCAGTATGCTTTCGTTTAGGGGTTAGAAAAGCCAGTCCCCCGTCTATTGTAAAAATTAGTTCTTCCCAGCTACTTTGTTGCTGAGCAAGACTGTAGCTAAATATCAATCGTATCAACCCATGATGACTTACTACCGATTCTACGTGGTGAGAATTCTTCATGTTTTGGGAAACGTCATGTAGTAAAGAACTTAAAAACGTAGGCAAATTCATAGTGCATTTCTGTTTTAATACAACTAAAAGCTTAAGGTGGCATGGTCTTACCATGTCTTTTCTGCCTTCACAGGTAATGTAATTTTGAATGATCTTTTCCAATTCTACCCACGGTTCTCCCAAGGCTGCTGGTAGAACTCACTTTCCACTTCGAGTCAGGTTCTGTCCTTCATCTTGGAAGATTTTGATGGTGTCGCGCAGTCTTACCTTCTTCAGAGTCCACACAGATCCAACGGCTAGCAGTCCCGAAACTTCTGCAATTATGTTTTCGGTGACTGCTATCTGTCTCCCTCTTACTATGCAGTGATATTCTTGCAGGTTCTGCAAAAAATTCAATTTCCACGGTCTCGTTGGATTGTTGCAGACGATTGAGATAAACTATCCATCCTGCCCTTGTTAGAATTTCTCATGTGGCATTAGAGACTGTCAACAACTATGGTTCTCTACGAATTAATCTTCCTCCCATGCTTAGAAAATTGTAAAGACACAGAGACGACAATGGAACAACAGACTGTTCAAGCTGTTAGCAACCACAGAGAAAATCGCGGAGCAGGAAGCTTGTTTAGAGTTCAAATGACTACTAATTATTGCAGAGCATAATGTGGAAATAATTTGGAAATAGTAAGCCATGCAAATTGGAAAATGATATACCGTTAAGCCTTGTTATTCCCAAGTAAAGTTTCTCCGAATGATCAACTGACACGTATGCTAGCGAATTATGAGGTCACCTGCTCCACCCTGCAATGTGATAGGCCATCCTCGACCGTCAAATGAGGGAGCGACGTGCTGGACTGACATGATACAGAGTCAGAAAGGAGCAGCGTATACCGAGATGCCATGTTTACAAGAATGAGCGGATTTCCAAAGTCAAGGTATATTATAGAATCACTTAATAAATTAGAAAACACCATGATATGATGCGAGATTTGGAGGATAGGACAGTTGACATGCACAAAACGTTCAGTGCAGTCACAATCAACTTTTTCCGTCATGATTGATTGTAACATATTTCATGTATTAGAGGTTCGAAAGAATTATGTTCATAATCTTATTTGATCCATTACAAAGGTAGAAGAAGGGATTCATAAGTGCTATTGGTGTATAAAAAATGTGACCTCAATACCATCAACAGAGTTCTGTTGCCCACAAGTGTCCATAACCTTGACAGAGTTTTTTATTTCACCCATGGAACGAAGATCCTTTGTGTATACTTAGGGAAGTGCTATGGAATGTTAGAATGGAGGCCATTATGCTAGCTTGGTAACCAGATAAATCATAATGCCATTCACTAGGAAGGAGTGAAAGGTGGACAAGCCGGCTTGTGATGAGACCTCCTGTTCCAAAGACTTTTTCTTTTCTCTAATGTGCCTCTTGGATCATATCCCTGGTGTGGTGGCCATAATGGGAATGCCACTTCACTTTCTTCCTTATGATCATGGTAGGCTGGCTCCCAATGAGACCCCCTATCCTTCATTGACAAACCACGTTAGAAAATTATATAAACATTTTTCTTTTTATTATTTTTTTCTTTTTATAAAGTACTTTCCCCTATTTATACACAAAGGGTGGTTCAACACTCCTTAAGAGTAGGGATGGTGGAAGAAGTCTTAACATCTCAATAGAAAAATATGCCCTTCATTCTTATTCTTTAATAATGATCAAAGAGGATTATGAGATTTTAGAAGGAACCATCATGATAAAATATAACCAACCATATCGGTATTAGTAGAACAATGATAGCAAGATAATCAATAGTTGTGTCCTTTCCTCTTTTCTCTTATCAATTCAAAGCAAATTCTTGTAAAGGTAGCGATTTTTATGTAGTTTGATGATTTTAGTATCTTCTAGTTCTCATATTCATTGCATAAGTGTATAGCTATGTTTCAAAAGTGATCCGAATGATAAAACACACAAACAAAAGAAAAATATAAAACAAGTTCTATGTACAAAATTGCAAGCAAAAAGAAAGGAAAACTCGAAACTGCTGTGCATTAAGAAGAATATCAGCAAAGAAAACAAGCGCAAGAAAAATAATGCAAAAATGTTGTGTCTTTCGAAAAAGGAACAACGGAAAATGCAAATGCTGTTCCTCCGCAAAAAGGAACAACAAAAAACAAAAACGCATTGTTCCTTTGGAAAAGGAACAGCGGAAAACACAAATGTTGTTCCTCCGCAAAAAGGAAGAACAGAAAATAAAAAGGCATCATTCCTTTGGAAAAGGAACAACAGAAAATGCCAGTGTTGTTCCTCCGCAAAAAGGAACAGTAGAAAATGAAAATGTTGTTCCTTCGGAAAAAGGAACTGCAAAAACAAAAATGCACCATTCATTCAGAAAAGAAGGAACAGTAGAAACGAAAATGCGTCGTTCCTTCAGAAAAAAAGGAATAGCAGAAAACGAAAATGTTGTTCCTTCAGAAAAAGGAACAACAAAAAACAAAAATGTTGTTCCTTCAGAAAAAGGAATAGCAAAACACAAAAATGTTGTTCCTTCGGAAAAAGGAACAACAAAAAAATGAAAAATGATGTTCCTTCGGGAAAAGGAACAACAGAACACAAAAATGTTGTTCCTTTAGAAAAAGGAACAACAGAAAATGAAAAATATTGTTCCTTTGGGAAAAGGAACAACAAAACACAAAAATGATGTTCCTTCGGAAAAAGGAACAACAGAAAACGAAAAATGTTGTTCCTTCGGGAAAAGGAACAATAGAACACAAAAATGTTGTTCCTTAAGAAAAAGGAACAACATAAAATGAAAAATGTTGTTCCTTTGGGAAAAGAAACAACAGAACATGAGAATGTTGTTCCTTCAGAAAAAGGAACAATAAAAACAAAAAATGTTGTTCCTTTGGGAAAAGGAACATTAAAAAAATGTAAGTGTTGTTCTTCCGAAGAGGAACAACAAAACGGTGGAAATGTTGTTCCTTTTAAAAGGAACAATAGAATGGTGAAAATGTTGTTCCTTTCGAAAGGAACAACAAAGTGCAGAAGTGCCATTCCTTTGGAAAAGGAACAACAAAATGGCGAAAATGTTGTTCCTTTCGAAAGAAACAACAAAGTGAAAATGTTATACAACTACAGAAATATATACAAAACGAAAAATTATGTACAGTGTGTAAGAGTAGTGGAATTACTTAATGAACCAAAGGCGAGGAAGATTTATCTTCCTCAATCAGAATCTGCATGTTGGAGTCTTCGCGAAGTTACTGGTAGAAGGATCCCCGAGTAAGCGGTTTGCGATATAATCGAACTCGGTGGCCGTTTTCTTTAAAGGTATGTTTGAATCCATCAATAGTGGTTAGAGTAATGGTGCTATTATCATGTACCTTCTGGATTTCGTATGGTCCTAGCCAGTGAGTCTAAAGTTTCCCAAGAAAATCCTGGAACCTGGAGTCGTATAGGAGCGCCCAATCTCCTTCCCAAAATACTTTCTTTTTAATGAGGGCGTCGTGCCATTTGGCTAGTAGCTATTGGATTAACGCAGTATGTTGAAGGGCAGAGAGCCTGATTTCATCTAGCTCATTGATCTGCTATAATCTATTAATCTAGGCCTCATCTAAATCTAGACCGACCTCTTGTGCTGTTCATAATGTCTGTATTTCAAATTCTATTGGAAAGATGGGTTCCTTTCCAAAAGTTATCTGGTATGGTGAGTAACTGGTAGTACTTCTCCATGTTGTTCTATATGCCCACAATGCTTCTGGCAGTCTTGCAGCCCAATCACGTCTATGTGACACAATGGTTTTTTGTCAGTATTGCTTCTATTATTTTGTTCGTGCTTTCTACTTGACCATTTCCCTGTGGGTGGTATGGAGTAATAATTATGCTGAATATGATAGTTTTTTAGTGTGGCAGTAATTTTATTACCAACAAACTGAGGTCCTCCATCCATAATTATATCTCTTGGGAGGCCATATCGCACAAATATGTGGAACAGGAACTATATGACAGAATCCTCTGTCACTCTCGATAGTGCCTCTGCTTCAACCCATTTGGTTACATACTTTGTTGCTATCAGAATGTATGTTTTTTGATTTGACAATGGGTTAATTGGACCAAAAAAATCAAGCGCCCATCGTTCAAATGGTTCAATAACTAGCTGTGGGTTTAGGGGCATTTCATCACCTTATCCAGGGCATCCTGCCCTCTGGTAGTTGTCACAAGCTTGAACGAACTTCTTTGCACCTTTGAAGATCGTGGGCCAATAATACCCGGTTTGTAGCACTTTGTGACCAGTTCTCCGATCTGCGAAGTGTCTTCCACATGGTTCGTCGTGACAAGCTTTCAAGATGTCAAAAATTTCATCTTCAAGGACACATCTCCTGATGTGCATATCTGCCCTTGTATGAAACAGGTAGCCCCCAATCCAAGAAAATCGAGTACCACATTGGACAATCTACTTTCGTTCATTGGGGGTCAGATGTTTCGGTAATTTTCCTACTGCTAGATAATTTGCAACATCAACATACCAGGGTGTTTTAATAGTAACAACGAACAGATGTTCATCTGGAAATTGATCTTTGACCACTGTTGTATCCACTAGTTTTGACATTTGTGAGAGAAAATCAGCTACAGGATTTTCTTTTCTCGGTCGGTCCTTTATTGTGATATTGAATTCTTGTAATAAAATTAGTCATCTGGTTACTCTACCATTTGTGATTGGTTTATTTGATAAATATTTTATGGCAGAGTGATCTGTATATAAAATAACAGGATATCCAGTGATATAATGCCTAAATTTATTGACGGCATGTATTATAGCTAAAAATTCCTTTTCAGTCACATTATAGTTCAATTCA
Source organism: Pinus taeda (assembly GCA_000404065.3). Lineage (NCBI taxonomy): Eukaryota > Viridiplantae > Streptophyta > Pinopsida > Pinales > Pinaceae > Pinus > Pinus taeda. The sequence continues at coordinate 112,394 of APFE030001893.1, read as the reverse complement.
ACAAGAGACAAATTTTCGCTAATATAATAAATTGCATATGGTTTTTTATCTTCTTCCTTCCCAAGGACTGCTCCAATAGTTGTGTCTAAAGCATTTGATGAAATTTGAAATGGCAGGTCCCAATTTGGACCTCAGAGTACTGGGGCTGTTGACACAAGTTTTTTTAGATTCTCAAAAGCGCGATCACATTTTCTAAACAAACAAAGTCAACATTCCCCGTCAGTGCATATAACGGTGCAGCAATACAAGAAAAATGTTCTATAAATCTTCTATAATAACTGGAGAATCCAAGAAAACTGCGTACCTCTGTCTGAGTGGTGGGAGTAGGTATTAACAAAATTATTTGAATTTTGACCGGATCTACCTGTATTCCAGTTGCTGAAATATAATGGCCTAGAATAAGTCCCTCAGTCATCATCATATAGCATTTTTCATGGCTTAGACAGAGCCTAGTGGTAATGCATCACTACAACACTTTTTCTAGTGTGTCCAATGTTGGGTCACAATCATCTCTGTATGGTGTAAAGTCATCCATATATACTTCGAGCCCTTCATTTATTAAATCTGAAAAAATGCTGAGGTTAGCCCTTTGAAATGTGGCAGGGGCATTGCATAGGCCAAAAGGTAAAACTCTGTAGGCAAATGTTCCCCAAGGACAGGTAAAAGTAGTTTTGTCTTGGTCTTCAGGGGCAATCTGAATCTGATTGTATCCACTGAAGCCATCCAAGAAAGAAAAGAATTTATTTCCTGCTAACGTTTTTAATACCTAGTCAATGAATGGAAGGGGAAAGTGGTATTTTTGTGTTTCTTTATTTAGTTCTCTATAATCTACAAAAATCCTCCATTTTCCATTCTTCTTTGGTACCATGACAAGCGGAGAGACCCATTTGCTATCGGAGATTGGGTAAATAAAGTTCACATCTAAAAGTTTTTGAAGTTCAGCTTTTACAATGTCTTTTAGGTGAGGGTTAAGTCTCCTTTGTGGTTGGTGAACATATCTTGCATCTTTTTCTATGTAGATGTGGTGTGTACATAGCTGGCGATCAATTCCTTTCATGTCAGGAAAGTCCCATGCAAATGCTTCTTTGTGTTTTCTCAGTAGTTGGATTAGCTTGTGTTCTTATTCTAGAGTCAGGTTGCCATTAACGTTTAAAGTTTTTCTTGGCTCAATTTCTACAGTTTTGCTATTTGATACAGAGGTAGTAGGTATTGTTTGATCGTGAGTATCTTTGAGAGGATGTTCTTCTAATTCATTATCAAATGCTACTTCTATCATATGACATTGCATGTGGGGTCTAGATTTAGCCTAGCTAAGAAAGTTGTTAATGACATCATCCTTTGTTTGATCTTTGAAATCGAGGGCATCTTCTATGGTTAATGGAGATCTAATATTTTCAGTGAGGTATAATACATGTTGTTTGTTAGTTTTCATTATTGTGACACTTGGTTGGGTTGGAGGATACAAGGCTAGATTCTTGATATTAGCCCCTCTAGTTATGGTCATACTGCCTTGTCGACAGCTAATATAAGCGTCAGCGATTGCAAGCCAAGGTCTGCCTAAAATCAATGGATGTCCATCAAGTCATTTTTTTGGGTTTATTATCAGAAAGTCAGCAGGATACTCCCAAGAATCAACTTATACCATGACATCATGTAATGTGCCTTCTGGCCTAACCACAGATCGATCAGCTAGTTCTAATAAAGTGGAGGTTGGTTCTATTGATGTAATGCCTAGTTTTTGACAAGTGGTGGTTGTTAGGATATTAATTGCAGCCCCTAAATCAACTAAGGCATTTGCAAAAGTTTTCCCATTGATTTGTACTGTTACTATTGGATTTCCTGGGTCTTCATATTTAACAGGTGTTTCTCTTCCTGATAATAGGTTGGATAGGGTACCAACTACTTGGGCTGTTAGGTTATTTGTTATTCTCCTCCTTGGTTTTTTTATACATAGCTCTTTGATGGTCTTTGCATATATTGGGATGTCTTGAATGGCTTGGAGGAGTGGGATTTTTATGTATATATTTTTAAGTTCTCCCAGAATATCAAAATCAGGATGTTGTATAGGTCGAGGTATAATTAATCGTTCTGGGAGTTCCGGTCTTAAATTAGACTAGGGATTTTGTTGTAATGCTGGCAGTGTAGGTTGAGGGAGTGGAATGGTTCCTACTGGCTGATTCATCAGTCTTTGCCAGTCTTTCTGCCAGACTTGGCTCTATGAAGTAGGAGGGGACCATTGTAGTGGATATACATTTTTTTTCCAATATGGTGGGGTATAGGGAAAATTTGGCCAAGTGGGTTGACTTGCTGGATTCGGCCATGGTGATGATGAAGGAAATGGTTGTTGTGACCAATTTGAGAATGGAGATTGATTTTGCCACATAGTACTATATTGTTGAGCATGATATTGTGGAGGCTGAAAAGAAGAACTTGGATCAGAGAACATACCTGATTGTCACAGCTGCCATTGACGGTGCTGATTAAGTAGGTACACCGGTTCTGGCTCTTCCTATGCTTCCTTGTATACTGCTTTCAATCCAGGAAGTGAGGGACAACATCCTGTAGAATGGTCTTTTGTACAACTGGTGCAAACTTGAACCGCATCTAACAGACATTCTTTGTGGCTGTGTTTCTTTTTGCACCTGGGACAGAAGATTGCCAAATTTTGTTCCGCCTCTGCTTGTTTCTGCTTGGCCTGCATAATATCAAGTTGCGTTGTCAGAGTCCCCAATATGTCAGTTTTAAAATTTTCTAGTAAATTTCCAATTTCTGCGCGAGTTACTCCTTCTATAGAAATTATGTTATCTCTTGCAAACCGATCATGTTCTGATGGTTTTAGTCTTGTGTTGCATATTGAACTCCTAATACATAAATTAATAATGTTAGCAAAATTTTCTTGATAAATATCTCCTTCTCCCATAATATTTAGTGTTTCAATCCATTGTTCCTTCATTCCTCTAACTAATGTTGTTTTTAATACATTATCAGGTAAGGGTAATGATGCATAAGGAGATCTTTGAAGATTATACTAAAAACACTCAACATATTCTTCTAAGGTTTCATTTGGTCTAGCCACCATCTAAAACATTTCATCTTTTAACTCTCTAGACCTGCAATAATCCTGATATTTTTTTAGAAAATACTCTTTCATTTGATCCCAGTTATTTATAATACCACCACCCAACCCATAAACCATCTTAAAGCAACCCCTTTTAATATAGAGGGAAATAATTTCAGTTTCTGGGGGTCGGTGGTATAGTCATAACCTCTGCACAACACATTGAATTCAAACAAGAATGCATCTGGATCTTCTAATGTAAGGCCATGAAATGTAGGAATATGCTGGAGAGGAATTTCTTTCATAGGAGCATTAGCTGCAATGTCCACAATGGGATATTGCAGTGTAGAAGTTTGGGTGTTTGGCTAGTTTTGGGCCATTTGGTCAAATATGTGCCAATAATCTTCTGGGATGTCTAGGAGGGTATTCCTAGGCTGACGAGGGGGATTGGCTTTAACAAGAATGACCTTAGTAGCACTTCCTTTATCTGGGATGATGAGAGTTCCTAATGTCTAGGGGGATTTTGGCTTGTGAGGTTCTTCAACTTCGTTATGGATGATTTTTGTAGCACTTCCCTTATCTGAGCTACTTAATGGTGGAATTATCCCAAGAGGAGATCTTGGTTGTTCAGTTTCCCCAGTTTCTCCTCTCCCTTCACAGAGGTTGCTAAGGTTCCCTTCTTGCAATGATTTTGGACTAGAATTCTCAATTTCTTGAAAATATTGCTCTTCGGTGTGACTATGCACCTCAACAAAGGCTACAGATGTTGATCCTATGGCCTGAAGGAAACTAGTAGGTTGTCTAGAAGTAACCTTTCTAGGCCCTACTAAAGGCTAAGATTCTGCTTTCTTAAGGATTTCGTCTATAAAGGTTGATCGGCTAAGGGTCATTGGCCCCTTAGCCTTATCAGGATTGGGTAGAGGTTTAGGATTCCTTTTTGGCTTTCTCTGCTTAGTCATGCACCCAAATCAACTGCTAATTTCTACCCAAAGAAAACAACAAAAAATTTGTAGGAAAGCAGGCAGGGGAGCAGGGCTATTACATGCTCTACACGCAGGTTCTTACCTTTCGTTTTTAAAACCCAATTCTTTCCTAGTAGGTTCTTACACTACTCTGAAAAGAAACAAATGGTTACACTCTTCCCCGACAACAGCGCCAAAATTTCGAGCAGTAAAAAGGGTCTTTTTCACCTCTATTTACCCTACATTAATTGTCAAATCCAGGAACGATTTGTTATCTGAAAGAGTGTACTCAGTTTGAGGCAGTCATTTGTCAGAGTAATTCTAGTAGTATAGTGCTCTCAATATAAGAGTAAACAGATGCTTGGAATGAAATATACTTGCAAAAAGAAACCTAGGATTCAAATCATGTGTTCAGAAAGCTACAACAATTTATCAGTCGAGGGTACAGTAACGGTAACTCTTCCCTCTATAAACTGATGCAATCAAGAAGGCACTCAAATGAAGGATCATCAAACTGGGAACTAGACATCATATGTCGATGTTCACTACAGTCTCAGACCTTCTGCACACCAAAGCAGTGATGATCTTCGAATGACAAGAAATGGAACAACAACTACCTATATAAATAGGATTAAACAACAAAACTTTAACCTACGTAAATGAATGCAACAATGATTATAATATACAAGAATTAAGTAACATCCTTTGAATTGAACAACAAACATAAATGGAACAACAGATTATCAGAACTAAAGTATAGAACAATGACTTAAATTTGAATGTATAGCAACCCAAGTTAAGCACACGACACACTTATCATTAAAAGGGACAATAATCTGAGCTTCGATACAATACATATGAATCACAACTATAAAGTAACAACAATTGTAACAGAACAACGATTGTCTCAGAACAACAACCCCGAATGAACAACAGTCACAATTTAAGAATAAATCATACAGTAGTACCGATTTAGGAACATATAGCATGGTTAATCTGTAATCGAATAACAATATGTAAGGAACAACAATGTTATGTCAATTGTCAAAAGGAACAACAATGCGATACAGAGTTAGAATGATAACATAGCATTCCTGTTGCAAATAACAATAGTATTTAATCAAGTGTATATAACAGAGCTGATATGTAAAACAGTAAAGTGCGTCAGATCACTAAACAAAGTAATTGGAAGGAATCAAAACACACATGGATCAGAAATATGATACAGGAGCAAGTGATCCACCAGGGCCGATCCCTTAGCCTACAAGGACTCACTGCTTAAGGCTACTCCAGAATCAACGATAGAACAACAACCAGGGTTTTATATTAAAACATTAAACAGAGTTACAGTGAATCACTCTTCAAAGAGAGTCGATGATCTAAGTTCAAGTACCAAGGAAAATTTCATAAAAATGACAATAGTTTTTTCTCTCCTCCCCCCAAGCTAACAATGCTACCCCTTCTTATAACAACCGAGCGGCGATATCAACAATGTAGAGGATTGTTAAGATAGCGATCCCCCATGATCAAAGGATCCTAAGGGATTCGTCAAGCTGTTAATTTGCAGTTATCCTCTTGTTCTTTTGCACCGATTGGAGATCTCCTTTTCCTTTTTCTGGTTGCTACGCTCCAATTTGGATTGCCTTGTTTGAACGTGGTTCCCTGCCAAAGGGACAATAGTTAACTTGGTTTCGTTCTTTCCTTTGGGATGACAATCCTCTGTTTTCTCCTCTTTCTACATAGAAAAAGGGTAATCATTAGTTATTTCATATTACATATCAACCTTCTAGATTTTATCATATTCATTTGTCATATGCCTAGCTCATGATGTGAAAAGGTTGTGAATTTTGAAGAAAATATAACAAGGTAAATCAAAATGACATACCTTCTCCAGTGCCCAACACCCCCGTGCTCTATTAACTCAGAACAATCAAGGCTCAATTGTTCCTGATGATAAAATCTATGTACAATTTTTCCTCTTGTTTCTCCTTTTTCGTCTTTAGCTTCGGCCTATCCTTATGTACTGTTCCTTGGCAGTGGTCGCTCTCTCCACTAGCAAGCCCATCACTTCCTTTCTCAGTGACACCTCTTGAATGTAACGTGAGTCTTATCTTTCTCTTAAAGATATATTGACATGTGTTCTTTTGTCTTGATTAAAGATTTTATTTGTTTAATTAAAATGTCTTAAGTTCATACATAGGAACTTTATTTTAGTTTAATTTATCCTTTTAATAATTTATTAATATACTTTATTAAAATTCTAGGATAGATAATTATATAACCTTCTTTTAAGAATTCACTTAATTTTTACATCTATTTCTTTTATAACCCTTTTACTTTATACTTTTTAACTTAATATCATTGGTAATTGCTCATTAATCATGATGCATTAAGTAATATGTGTGATGATGGGTGAATGCGACTACAGAATTTGAAGGAGTGTCAGGATATTTAATATTTTTAGTTAATTTAGAATATAGTTACCAGTGCAATGCATGCTAATATTCTTGTATTAATGATGGGTCATTACATTATTGCAAATTCTCTGATTCAACTAGTGCCTTCATCTCTCTTGTGATCTGCAACGCTCTGATACCATGTTTAAATTTCTAAGTATTACCCGTTAGAAATTTTATCTATGTTCTCCAGTTTATTTCGCCTACTTGTTTAATTATTAACAAAGTTATTCAACCATATAAACACTGAAATAAACACAATACAGTCTCAACCATCTACAGATCAACAATTGAAAGAAATAGACAAACACACAAGGGACACCGTTATTTTTGGACAATCTTCCCCGGAAAACCCAATTTTGGAAAACTGGTGTAGTTATGAGGGTTTTATTATTAAGCAAATTTTCTTGAGTACACTGGGTGCCAAATTGGATCACCCGATAGAGATAAATAATCTGGCAATAATACCTCTCTTTGAAAGTAGATATTCTAAAATTTCGCCCCACGAAACTATCTCCAACACCTATCTGAGGCACTACGTTAGCCCTCCTAGCCTTCACATCAGCTTGAAACCCTCTGCATCAGCCCTCTGAGGCTTTGCACAACCTCTTTGGCCTTTTGCATCACTTCTGTAGCCTCTGCATCACTCACGCAGGCCCTTTGGTCCTCTACGCAGTCACTGCTGGCCTCTGCGTGGCTTCCTTTGGCTCTGCGTCTGCCTCTCTGCCTCTGCGCTGGTCTTCCGAACTATCTTTGCCTCTCTTCTATGCACTCACTGCTCCTTACTGCAAATGATAATTGGTTCGATTTCTCCTAGCAAACCTTGCTCTAGAAAATGGAACTGATTGATCACTGGTGTATCTCCAACTGACCCTCAAGCCTCCTCTTATACTTTTTTTGTTGTGTCTTCAATGGATAAGATTACATCTCTAATCAATGGCTAAGATTAGATTTGGCTCGATCCATGTCATTTAGAACCTTCTAACCCAGTTTTATATTAATACTCATTAAAATTTTTATTTTCCTAAGTTTAGACTTAGGAACCCTTTAAAAATATTAATTATTTTAATATCTCCTTCACTTTGCAGAATTTCTCCAAACCATTTCTGGGTCTTGGATATCTCATGTGCTTTAGCCTCTGCACCAATTTTCATGGTTAGAGCACATCTGATGCTACCCCAAACCAATGCTCCCTCTTAGTGAGGAATGTGCTCTAGTAATACTCCACTGAGCGTCACCCTGATCATATGACACCGATACTTGTGCTGATGCTTAGCCTTCCTGCCCAACATCCTCTGCACTACTACTTCCTATATTTCTGCCCATGGCTCTACCACTGCCATGGCTACAGACATATAACAACTCCTCTGCATTCATGCTAATGTTGGTCCTTCCTCCCAACACTACATTTTCTCTATAGTTCTCTCTCATCATGATGCATCGTGCTACCCATAGCGCTACCACTACTACTGCCACACTGCAGCTCAGTTATGGGGGAGTAAGTAACTGATCTACTCAACCACTGACATCCTTGTTAGGCTAGAAACCCTCTAGATTCTAAAGCTCTCTCTGTCGCTATCCTATGCTCCCTTTGTTGCCTCTACACTGCTGCAATACCTATGTGCCTCTCGCACTGCTGCAAACCTCTCTGTGCCATTCTGCACCACTGTGAACTCCTTTGTGTCTCTTGCACTACTGCAACCCTCTCTGCACTACTAAGGACTTCTGCACTTCAACACTCTTTGTCGCTCCATCCGCATTTGCTTCTACCGACATCAGCCATCCTACTACTGTCACTTTGGGGCTCCTGTAGCTAGGTATGATCTAAGATTTTGGGTACCTCAAGGATCCTGTCCCTCATCTCTTGTAGTCCTCCTAACTACAGCTCAATGTCTCTCCACCTCTTCTTTAGAGGTGCATGAGCACTCATGGCACAATCATCATCATCCTCTACCTCCTTTTCCGGCTTCGCTGGCAATGCCTTGGAGTCAGACACCTCTCTCTTATTCTTCTTCCTCAGAGACTACTTTTCATAATGGCCTAGGTCCCCACAGTTGAAGCACTTTATCTTAGAGAGGTCCTTTTTCTTCCTCTTCCCCTTCTCCCCTGCAGATGCTAGAGCTACATCCTCTTCCTCCTCTTTCTTAACCTGGGCTCCTATGTTGTGGCTTCCCATCTTCGTTAGCCATCTAATCTCTTCTTGGAGAAGCGATGCCCACAATTCTTCCTAATCCGAAAGGTTCGCTCTACCCAGAATTCAATGGAAAAATGCCTCCCACTCCTCGGAGACTGCATTTAGGGTAGTCCTCACCATTAACTCTTGATCTAGTGTGGCCCCTATGGAAGTCAGTTGGTCCCGAATCTCACGCAACCTACTGAGGAATTGATCCATCTGCTCCCCCTTCTGCATCTGATGCGACTGCAGCTGATTCTCCAGTAGAATCTTCCTCTGCAAAAAAGTGTCTTGATACAATGTTGTCAAGGTGTCCCACATCTCCTTTGTCGTATTCTTCTCAGCAATATGCTGAACTGTAACATGATCCTTGACCCCATTAAGGATTATGCACTTTTCCTTGGCCATCGCATCCTCGTACTTCTCTTTATCAGCTGGGTCGACTGGGATAGACACAATTCTCAAGCCAAAGGCCTTGATAAGATGTCTATCTAGAACAGACAAGGTCCTGGCATTCCAGATGACAAATTTGGATGCCTCGTCCATCCTGTCTTGATCCCTCAGTCTGTTCTTGGCCATCTCTGCTCTTCTTTTTTACTCCTCTGAATCTCTACTTCCCTCCTGTAAGTTCTATCTTCGACTCCCTCTGAGTCTCTACTTCCCTCCTAGAAGTTCTCTCTTCGACTCCCTCTGAGTCTCTACTTCCCTCCTGGAAGTTCTCTGCTAGACTCCCTCTAAGTCTCAATTTCCCTCCTGGAAATTCTCCTGCCAATAGTCAAATCACACCTCTCCAATCCCATTTGCTCCTGCAATACTGATCTATATTTCTTGGCTAAAAATCCACATAGGTAGCAACTGCCTTCTACCTTGGTTCTTTCTTGTTAGGTACCATTCTACCTCAACAACAATAACGCCCCACTAGCTTCACACTCCACAATCTGCCCATAGCTTCCTATGCCCCAACAACTGAATAATTGAGCCTCTAGGCTCTATGTAATCTCGACATTGGCTGAATTTCTCCACTAGCCAACTGCATCACTCCTACTTGGTTGAGAAGGATGACGTGGCTCTTCGTGAGCCTCTTCCATCTCTCACTACTTCTACGTTGGCCCCCTTCTCTGGCTTGAACTGATGACACACGCCCTTTGTGTCAACCCTTCTCTACTTCTTTCTATCTAGGAACAACTTCTGTCACTCGAGACAGCCGTTGTCTGCTGCAAATTCTCTGATTCAGCTGGTCCCTTCAGCTCTCTTGTGATTTGTAACGCTCTGATACCATGTTGAAATTTCTAAGTATTGCCTTTTCAAACTTTTATCTATATTCTCTGGTTTATTTTGCCTACTTGTTTAATTACTAACAAGTTATTTAACCATATAAACACTGAAATAAAGACAATACAACCTCAACCATCTATAGATCAACAACTGAAAGAAATAGACACCGATATTTTTGGACAATCGTCCCCAGAAAAACCCAACTTGGAAAAATCGGTGCAACAGTTCTGGCATCATCCATCATAATTATGGTAATTGTTGTATGTGAATCGGGCTATCAAAGAGTTGGGATCATAGGGTACTCAGGCTATGGGGAGGGTTTTATTATTAAGCAGCTTTTCTTGAGTACACTAGGGCCCAAACTATCTCACCCAACAGAGATAAATAATTTGGCAGTAATACCTTTCTTTGGAAGCAAATATTTTGAAAGTCTGCCCCACGAAACCCTCTCTAGTGCTTCTCTGAGGCACTGCATCAGCCCTCCTAGCCTCTAGATCAGCCTAAAACCCTATGCATCAGTGCTCTGAGGCTTTGCGCAATCTCTCTGGCCTTTTGCATCACTTATGCAGCCTCTGCGTCACTCACGCAGGCCCTCTGGCCCTCAGCGTAGTCACTGTTAGCCTCTGCGTGGCTTCCTATGGCTTTGTGTCTACCTCTCCGCTGGTCTTTCGACACTATCTCTACCCCTCTGCTATGCACTCACTGCCCCTCGCAGCAATTGATGACTGGTTCGATTTCTCTTAGGAAACCCTGCTCTAGAAAATTGAACTAACTGATCACTTTGGTGTATCTCCAACTGACCCTCAAGCCTCCTCTTATACTTTTTCTGTTGAGTCTTCAACGGCTGAGATTACATCTCTAATCAATGGCTAAGATTAGATTTGGCTTGATCGATGTCATTTAGAACCTTCTAAGCCAATTTATATTAATACCCATTAATATTTTTATGTTGCTAAGTTTAGACTTAGGAACCCATTAAAAATATTATTTATTTTAATATCTCCTTGATTGGGTAGAATTCCCCAAACCATTTCTGGGTCTTAGATATCTCATGTGTTTTAGCCTCTCCACAAATTTTCATGGATAGAGAACATTCGGTGATACCCAAAATAAACAGTCTCCTGAATGGTTCTTGAAGAATCATATTTTCAAAGGATTGGGACCACATGGGACCAAGTGGACCCAACCTAGGTTAGGATGTAAAGGTTTAGCAACCAATGATGTTCTTAACTTGAACAAGGAGGGGGAAAGGATCAAAGAAATAATTTTCAAAGTGTTGAATTGATCATATGAGGCATTAGCCTTGAGGATATAGGGAAAAGTTTGATCTCAGAGCTAGGGCTTGGATTTTCTCACAACTCCACCACCAGAATGGCTTCAAAATTGGAGGAGGCATTGAGGAGAGGCCAACGCAGGAGAGACTAGGAGTTTGAACTTTTTGGAGGGTTATTTTGGTTGGAAAATGATACCTAGGTGATCCAACTTGGCTAGACCTAGTAAAAGGTGAAAACGAGTTGATTCTAGGTGACCACCTCTTATTAGATCAATGCCTTAGTATTGGGAGAATGGAGTCTATGAATGAATACATTGGTTCTTAGTCAATGAGGCCTCAGGACTACCTCGTTAGCCTTCTAGGGCAAACACAAACAATATTGCATCTTTTATACTTCGATGTGCAAAAGGTGATGGCTTATCAAGATGAATTCATTGATAGAATTATTCCAAGGAGATTTCATTCAAATTACATGGCCCATACATTGAGAGATGCTATATAGGGACAAAATTCCACAATTTAAACAATAAATTCATGCAACAATTAGCTCTAAAAATAGTGAAAATCCCAAACCAATGTATATGAAAAAGTAAAACAAGAATTGCATTAAAAGCATATACTTACATGTAATAGAGAATATTCAACCATCCACAATTTGACAATAGAAAAGCTCCAAGATAAGATAAACCAAATCCACACATCAAAATTCATCCATATAGTTCCAATTCATCCTCCAAGAAAAATAACGAAATTCTCAAAAGAGAGAAGAGATCCAATCCAAAGTGATGATGAGAAAATGAACTCATCTAACTCTTATTTATACACTAATGAGGAGTTCTAATTAGTCTCCTTGGCCTACATATGCCCCCAAAATTAAATAATGGGCTAATATTCTAGCTTTTGTTGATAAGCCCACCAAACTAGCTCAGAAATGGAAGAATAAGCCTCTTAAGAGGTCAAATGATCAATTATACATGTCGTAGGGCCCACCAAGAAGCTTGATGAGGTCCATGGGTGCCATAATGAAGAGTAGGACCCTAAAAAGTGATGGATAAGGGGTTGGCCCCTTGTTCTCCAAACAATAAACCTGTGGTGCTCCCAATGGGTGTCAGGGTAGAATAATGACCTCATGGGTCTCCAAATGAGTGAAATATGCCTGTAGATTGCCTGCAAGGGCTTTGATGGTGGTGTATGGGATGCCACATCTTCCTACAAGTCCTGGGTCAGCTGCCAAGTGCATGGTACATCTGTGGGGTCGGCTGGGGAAATGTGAACCCGATGCATCTTCCTCATCTAATATGAGTATCTCAAGCATCTATGATCATCCTCGGGGATCCATGGAGTGCTGTCTACTCTTGTGGAGGCCCATGGCTCTCAAAACACACCCTACATGTGCCAATGTAGCCCTCTAGAGGCTTAGGACCTTGTATAGGGAGACCAAACCCAAGATGGAGACCATCTGCAATCCTGCATAAGATCCAATGCGTTCTCTAGCCTTCCTATACAAGAAGTCATTAGAGAAATTGAGTAAATGAGCTTAGTGACCATGGACCATAGGTGGGGACTTGATAATGGCTTGCTCTTCCATAATGGGCTTTAAGATCTTCCAATGTCTCCTAAACTCCAAGTGGGGTTAACCAAGTAACATGTTAGGTGGTTTCTACTTCTAAAGGGGATAAAATGTTCATGGTACATCCTTCAAGAGGTGGTGGCATGTGATAGATAGGTGAATGGAGTAGGGGATGAGAAGGGGCAGCCTTGGGCCGCATACTGGGGTACAAGGGTAGCCAATAAGCTCACACTTGGGTTTATAATGTATAGGAGGGAGAAATCGTGGTACATGAGGTGCCCCGACCTTGATTTTTCCACCCTTCTTTATATGGCTTTTGGCTTTTGGCTTTTTATGAAGTTTTTTATTAACTGCTTAGGTCTCAAGGGGTAAGAGAATGCTGTATAAGATGTAGTAGTGAATACCCCCCTTTTAAGGTAGGGAGGTTTATTGCCTACCAGGGGTTGGGACAATCATGGGTTCCTATATGATGAAGGAGGCTCATAGAACCTGTAGGAACTAGGGTGATGGCCATGATGATGGGTTAGATCTCATGTATTGGCTTTTTCCCACATGCTAAATGTGTTTTTCCCGACCATATTTTGTATTTTGGTACATTTTCCTGTTGAATGTGGTCAAATATACTTTTATCTTTCTTTTTAGCTACATCAACCTCTCGGGCATCATTCTAGTCCTGACCCAAGGTGTGGGCAAGGGGAAGGGGTGAGCCAACCCTATGTGGACCCTGTTGTCACACAAAGTGTTTAGGCATTGCAATAATGCTCAGAGTAAGGGTTGTCACTCTAATCCTTACTCACTCTGTTTAGACTCTCTCCTTGACAAGTCAAGGGGGGTAGTCCCTAAGGTGAATGAATGAGAATAATATGTGAAACATGGGCTCTAGGAGACTTAAAGATGGACAACTTGATGAATTTAGAACAAGTCTTAGTCAGCTGAGATGGATAAATTAAAATAAGACACACCCACTAGATAAAAAAATGATTATAGACTAGTGCTTTTATATTCAATTAACCATAGACTAAACAAAAACAAGTTATTCAGAGCAATTTATAAATGTGGCAAAGTGATGATCATGAATAATTAAATGTCAATGCCCAAAACTTTGTCATGCAAGAGTTTCTAGCAATTAAATCCCAGATCTAGAAGAATTTATCTTTCTCCTACAATCAATATGATTTTAAAACATTAATCGCGATTGACAATAGAGAAATCACTACCACAAAAATTAAAATTTTACAATTTAACACACATAAAGACACCAAGGAAATTTGGATTAGAATTTAATTATCCCTTAGGTAAATTTTTAATGTCCTAAGCTTATGAAGCAAAGTTTAATGTGACAAATGAATTTTTTAATGTGACTAAAGAATCAAATAAAAAGACCTTAATCAAATTTAAGTTTTTTTATGGGCTGTAGGCCACATAAAAAAATTAAAATTTTCAAATATGAAAGTTCTGCTTTTAATTTATTTCATTAGCAATCAAAGTCACCAAAATTTAAAATTTTTAGATTTTTTTTTTTTAGATTTTTAAAGCAAAACCCAAAAAAAAAAAAAAAAAAAAATTGTGAAATCAAAACAAGGCAAAAAATCAAATTTTAAATCAAAACGGATCTAAAAGACAAAATAAAATAAATCTAATGCAAATCCTAAACTAAACAAACACAAATAATAAAAATCAAATTTAAAATAAAAATTGAATAAGTTAATCAAAGTAATAAGAAATCAAATGAAATCAAAAGGAACTAACTAAACTAACCTAGCATAAAAAAAAAGGAAAAAGTTAAAGTTAAACCTAAGCCTGTACCACCTCTGCCACCACCACGTTTTAATATGGCGAGCTTGATAAAGTTGTTTGTGTTCAAGGGAGTGGGAAACGAAGATCCGGACCAGTTTTGTTTCGTTGTAAAATCTGTATGGGAAGTGCAAGGAGTTATAGGCGATGCTATCAATAAAGCGACATTAGTTAGCACTCTGCAGGATCGCGCACTGAACTGTTACATCAAGCATTCAAGTGATAATCCGAATGCGGGAATCACGGTTATCCAAGCTGCACTAACTAGGGAGTTTAGCAGGCTGAAGTCATAAGCGCAGTCGATCATTGGGTTCAAAGAGGTCATGATGTTACCAGGCTAGAATCCTTGGGAGCTAGATCAGAGGCTGAAGTGCACGATTCACGAAGCTAACGTGACTCTGATGGATGGACAACACAGCGAATGGTTTGTAGCATCCCTATCACCGCATTTGAGGAACGCGCTGTTGCAGCAAAATTAACAACTCAGGAAGAATCTTTAGAGATCACGATGATGTTGCATGAGATCCCAATACAGGATCCTAACTTGGGATTTCAATAGGTCCACGCGTAGTTGAAAAACTTATGCCTTGAGATGCAAAGTCTGAAACAGGATAGAACAGTCCGACTAGAAGCGTGCGAAGAGGTGTGGTGTGTAAAATGTAAAGGTCAGGGTCATGATAAGGACCACTGCCCGGTATTCATGAATTACCTCGTGGGAGGAGGACTGATGCTGTTAAGACCAGAAGTGCAAGGAGGATCGAGAACGACACCTACTTTGTGGTGCACGATTTGTCAAATAGGAGGAAAGCATGCTACAGACAACTGTCATTTGTTGCAGAAATACACGTAGAACTCGCAATAGTTGTTACGTAATTTCTGTAGATCAGTGGGACATGATGAGTGCACATGTAGAAGTTACGAGCTAATGATGGATAAAACACCCACCTACAGGGTTCAGGCCAAAACATAGCCCTAGAGTAGGGTGCAGGGATGGCGCGAACCAGATTCGAGGGGCGCAGACGAGATCGAGGTGGAGGAGGACCTGGGAGAGGTTGCGGACAACTGATATGCTACAATTGTGGAGGGCTAGGGCATTATGCCCACAATTGTATGAATTCGACGCATCCATCATGTCTGTATTGTACCTTATTGAATCATGAGATGGAAGATATTCCTATGCTGATAGCTAGGATACATGATAAGGGAGTGATACAACCTCCCTGACTCAGAACCTGCAAATGATGAGGTCTGAGTTGTGCGAGGAAGAACCTAATGTGAATATTGCGCTCTGAAGTGGAATTACAAAGGGGGATGATAAAGGCAAACAACCCGAACAAAGTACTTGGGTTCACAAGGCTCCGATGAAGGAAGCATAGTTTGATTTGGAGCGTGCTCGAGAAAATTTTATGGAAGCTAAGAAGAGCTTTGCTGATGTCTGCACTTCAACAAGCAAAGACAAAACGGAGCCAGAAATGGACCGATCGATGCTCATGATGTTCCTGGAAATGTGTATGAAGCTACTACGTGACAGTAAGGAGGTAAAGGGATTACAGGAACTCATTAACAGATGCACTGGGTCCGCGACAAGCGAACTGCACGTAGTCTGTGTTGTAACATGCATTTTTGATTGTTTATAACATTCATTTTTCATTCAAGAATATTTTGAAAATACTTAAAAAAAAAAGACAAAGCAAAAGGAATGGTATATCGAAAGTCAATGGTTATATGGGTGCATGTATATATATATATATATATATATATATATATATATTATATATATATCGCAAAACAATTGGAAATCAAAATACAAAGGAAATGAAGGAAAAGGTTGAATTTCAAAGAAAACAAGTGTTAAAACATTGACACTGGACTCGAAAACTTATATGCCATATTTTATAACATCGGTGGGTCCAAAATAATATAAAACACTTATATTATATACATATGCCCCTGCCAATTGTGATAGTGGGTCCGCGTTGGGATGCAGGAAAGTGTTGCCTTTGTGGATAGAGGCAACCCCTCTAGCCCTAGAGTGGGTCTAGTCACAGCAAAGACATATCAACAATAGATTTCCTTAAACAGTCATAGTTGGAGGTCTACCTCAATCAGTGGTTGATGAAGTTCCGTTGCACTACTCCAGCTTTCGCTTCCTTGTCCTCAATGAGTGATCAACCTGAAACAATGCAAAGGCAATACAACAAAGCACATAACTGGAAAACAACAATGATCTATTTACTCACAAAGTCAAGAAGTCGTGAGCTATCAAGTAAATTACATACAAGACATAGGAAAACATCATTGGTTGTATTAATAATGAAATAAGAGCAAGCTTACAACCGAGTCTTGACGTTGCAAGCCTTCTCAGAGAATCCAGCCAGTGTATTTCTCAAGGATTCACTCTTTGAAGATGGATCTCCCAACATACAAAGCCTCTCTCTCACTCATAAGTTTTAACACAAAGTTAAGGGCACTTCACAACCTTCCACAAGCTATCTACAATCCCACACTTGTCACACCGACACAAGCTATCTATCAAACTTAAAAGCACTAACAACACTGCTCAATCCAAGGAATTACCAACCCAGGAACTAGCTGATCATATCAAAGGTGAGTGTTTAAATAGGAGAAGGGGTTTCCATGAAAGGTGGAAGAGAGAGCTTATCCCAAAGGAAGGTAGCAAAAATGACGGAACTGCCATACTAGAGGAGGAAGGGCGACACAAACTATGCCAACAACCAGGTCTGGAGACATCCAGAAGGCCAACTGTTGGAACGAATTCGCCCAATCTGGATCATCGCAAGTTTATAACTAAGCTTTAGCGCTGACATCGCTAGTAGGTAACGTAGCCAGTCAAACTGTCGCTAAAGATAGCAAATATCCTCACGCCGGGGCATGAAATCCAACCGTCGCGGGAAACAGATGTACTTCCATGTTGGAAGAGCGGCTGGATTATTTACCACTACTGTATGTCACGTATATTAAGTCCATTATCGCGATGAGGCAGAAAAATTAGGAAAAGTTGGTCAATTGGCAACATAAGAGAGCATTTGTTCAATATGAGCATGTTTTACTTGGACACATGACACAATAGAAGGACTAGGGTGAAGGCAGTGACAAATTACTGTGTAACAGATGCCCCCTAAAGTATGAAGCCCGAGAGAGTGGGAGGGGTGAAATGCTTTACGAAACTGACTGAGCTGGAACACCATCTAGAAGAACCTGTAGGTGCAAGTACAACTGATATCTATAATAGTGAAATACATGTAGTCTAGGCATGGGCGCAGCCATCCAAAAGACATACGAACTAGGTCTATGGTATGGACGCAGCCACCCAGCTAATAAGACCATAATGATGAAGGTATGGTCGCAGCCATCCATGAAGACTCAGGTATGGTCGCATCCATCCATCAATGAGTCATGTAATCATGAACAAATC
Source organism: Pinus taeda (assembly GCA_000404065.3). Taxonomy (NCBI): domain Eukaryota; kingdom Viridiplantae; phylum Streptophyta; class Pinopsida; order Pinales; family Pinaceae; genus Pinus; species Pinus taeda. The sequence continues at coordinate 94,397 of APFE030001893.1, read as the reverse complement.
CACGCAGCCCGAACATGTGTAATCTGAGTTTGGGGTCTTGAAACCCAATCGATCATAGTACAAATTCTAGCATGCGAATAGATGTGCTGAAGTCGAGCATGATAGAAAGTCACTTGATTACTAGTCAATGAGGAAAATCGTTAACAAGCACGAGAGAAACCACCAATAATGCCAATGGCTCTCAAGGTACTGTCTAGTACAATCCATGAAGTGTGAAGAATGAGCTGAAGTCGAACACTTGTGGAATCACCTAATCGATGACCAATGATGAAAGTCGACCGTCAAGTGCGAAGAACTTGCCATTATGGTATGTAAGTTCCAATGTACCAAAGGGGATCTCTAGATCAGTCTCCTAGATAATGGGCTGACGTCGACAAGAGACGATCTGTCACAGGAGGGCCATAATGTTTCCCCCATCAACGACATGAGATAAGGAACAAGCAGTAGATGGCGAAATAGAATATTAGAGGAGGAGGTAAGGATGTAAACTGTAGAAGGATTATACTCTTGAACATGTTGGCGACACAACTCTGGAGGGTGGCAGCATTCAGGTACCAAGGGATCAGAAGCTCGATGGAGACAACAGGGATCATATGGAATGAGGCTAAAAGGTGACCCAAAACCCTAGAAGGCCAAATGACGATGTATGGATATCTCAACCCGACAATAGAAAAAGTGTCGATTTTCAAGAGTGACTAGCTGCCACAGGTAATCAATGACAATTTCCAAATTTTCCCCCACCATTGCTGGCGAGTACCCCAATTATTTTTGAAAACAAGCTTGAAGGGGATAGCATATGCTTGTAAGTTTGACCTTCTGTCGAATCCAACCTAGTAATACTTTAACGAGCCGAGAAGCTCGAGTCTCGTCATGGTGACGAGTCTGATGTCGTCAGGGTTTAACGAGTCTGACATATGTAAAAATAGGATTCTTTTCATGTTTAGGGAGTTTGAAAAAGACACGGAAAAGAAAACTCTAGGGGGGTCCTTTTTCGTAGATTTGTGTCTCTCGAGCCTGAAAAAAAGTATAAAACAATACTCGAAAGAACTGCTTGACCATTACGATCAAGGAGTACTTTTCATGATTAGTGACCTCGTCCTGAAAAAGTAGAAAAGCGATCGAAACCACGTCGTTTCGTAACCAATAACAAGCCTGAAACGACAAAAGCTCGACAATCTTTTCACGTTTATACAGTCGGGAAAGAGCTTAAAGCAGACCGCCTCTTATTTCGTTTAACGAGAAGAAAAGGGAAAAATACTCGGCAATCTTTTCATATTTTACGAATTAGAAAAGAGCTTAAAGGAGACTCGTCCTGGAGGAACGAGTGGTATAAAGGGTAGCAACTGGTTCCGGTAATGGTGGAACTGCTCAAAACATGTAATGGTCAAGAGGCTGGCTAATAAAACCACTCATTTCTGTGGTTCCTCAGGAAAGGAAAAACAACCAAGTGAAATAATATGATCGGCCAAAGAGATGGTGGCGATGGAATGAAACAACCAAGGTTCATCTAGAAGAATTTAGCGGATAAATGGCAATCACGAGATGTAGATCAGGTATGGGTTCATTTTTACACAAGCTTGAACCATGGAGAACTTTGCTTGGATTCGGTTTCATGTTTACACAAGCTTGAAACGAAAAACTATGCTTGTTATGAGTTCGCATGCCCCTAGGCATAATGACGCAAATCGAGGTACATGCCCCCCAAGCTTCATTGCATTCAACGAGGTGGATGGAATGAAGGTTCACTTCTGAGATCAATGAAAGACTCCACTTGGATTTTATGAGAACTTAACCAAAGACTCGATTTGGAAAGAGAGGTGTTTCATTTTTTAATGAGGTTGACACAGTAAAAGAACTATCCTTATAACCCTTGTTTCATTTTTTAACGAGCTTGACACAAGATCAGGAACTATGCTCAATGCCCTTGTTTCATTTTTTTAACGAAGTTGACACAAGATCAAACTATCCTCATGACTCCTTGTTTCCTTTTTTAACGAGGTTGAGATAGGAACAAAATATCCTCGGTATTCCTGGTTTCATTAGCCATATGAGAACATGGCTCCCAAGAAGTCTTCGCGAGATGGAAGGGACACACTCTAGGAGGAATACATGTCATGAGGCACTAATGACAAATCAGGTTCCAATGCCCCCAGTACATGATGTATGAGACCATCTGCATGATCATCAATAGAGGCAGAGACAGAACGGGTAGCCACATAATTGACCTGTGGCAAGGATGGTACTTCTTGCGAGCAAGAACGGAGAGGGGATGATGGCTACACAGGAGGCACCGAGGGACAAAAGAATGATAATTGATCGATGTCACCATTCTTCCATTGTGTGGAAAACAAAACACACGAAAAAGTGAAGAGACAAGGGGCCCCATGGCATAAATATAGTCACGGCCAAGCAGAAGACTAAAATCTAAAGCACCTTGGACAATAAGTACGTCTATATAGACGGTTTTGCCTCCCAAAGTAATAGGGAACTTCGAAAGGATCCCTAATTGTTGACTGGTTCCTCCATCGAATGCCAATAGATTTTGTGCGACTGGCACAAGCTGTGGGGAGCCCAATGCTTTCCAAGTAGTGGAAGGCATAGGACTAACAGATGCACCCTCATCCAAGATAGTTCCAGGTAGTGCCTTATCATAGTCATGTATTGTAATATGAAAAGGCATATGGGATGGAAGGCGGAATGCAGTCAAATGACTCCAATCGAAGGAAACGACCGAACTACTTGGTGGGGAAATCATATGATTGTCCCCCTGCTCTACAAGAATCTAAGAAGGACCCTCTTAACCAGCGGGGATAGGAGGGTTGTTTGCAGACTCAGGAGAATTTGACGAGATGAGAAGAACATGAGCATGACACTCTTCCAAAACAGAGTGATCAATAGGTGGTGAGCCCAAGTTGAAACTCTCTCTGACCAATGGTTAGTTAGGAAAAGGCTTAGCATATCCAGGTTCGGAAAGAGGAGCATGGACAAGAGAAGAATATAAGTTAATCTCTTTGTCAACAGGGAGAGGGTCTGAAGAGAGCCTCTGATAGCCAACGGGAAGTCGAGGCAAAGAAGCTGTAAGACTTTCCAAAATGGTGGAAGCTTTATCCATCAGTAGACAAAAGTGAAGGGGATGGTTGCCTCCACATAGCCTACAGGGGAATCGAATCTTCCCTTTCTTCTTACCATTTCCAGTTGATAGGGTAGCATCATCATGAGCTTCAAAGGATGATGAGGGATGAGCCGGATCATGAGACCATACTTCTAAGATCCTAGGAATGCCAAGACAATCACGAAGAAGATGGTCACCCTTACACTATTTACAGGGAAACCTAACCTTCCGCGAAGGAGCAGAAGGTGTTCCGACCTAAGATGTACTCAGAGTAGTAGCTGCACAGGTGGCCTCATGTTTATCAGACTTCTTCTTCTTCTTCATATTCTTCTTCTTCTTCTTCTTAGTCTCCTGGTTACTAGATGTGAAAATTTCACCAGGTGAAGGAGGAGAGGAGGAGGAAGAAACAGGGGAAGAAGGTGTAGGGTCAACCTTGGAATCAACATGTCATGGTTCAGATGAAGGAGATAGTGGAATAGGAGTCATAACACTCAAGACCATCGGGGTTGAAAACAACCATACAGGAAAACCGATGGTTAACCTAGGCAAAGACAATGTTGCCATATACGGAAAACCGACATTTCCAAATGGAGGAAACAGACCAGGATTTCCATCTGGGGGAAGACCTTGGCTGGTAGACTCGGGGAATGCCACCATTGAGAACGAGCCTGAAAAACACTCTTATCACAACCAAGAACTCAAACTTTTACGAGGAATATTTTGTGGGCAGTAAATTTTATGACACAGGAACAAAACTTGACCTTTTCATGTTTCAAGAGTCAACAAAAGGATGAAAAGGTGACTCTATCTCTTTCAAGGTTTAGTGAGCCTAAAAGGACAAGTGCTCAGATGGACCTTTTCTTTTAGGGAGTCTAAAAAGGAATGAAAGTGACTACTCTGGAGAAACTAGGCAAAAGGTTTACCCAACAACCCGTAAAACTGCGTATACACCTTGGCAGTTGTATGAAAACCAAGGACTTTCTGTACGGCAATCAATCTTCCCGAATGTTGTGTTCGGTGCATTACGGTTTGCAAGGTGGTAAACATGGCTTCCAAAGGATAAATGATGATAACCTAGTGGGGTCTCCTAATATATACTCGATGGTACGTGGGAGCACAATTCCGTACTAGACCACTATTGAGTCACAGAAGGAGGAATCACCCAACCTTGAGTGAAGACAATAGTGACTAGGTTTAACAACGTCGGAGCACGTCTCTGGCCTAGACCTCTAAATGATGAGTGTTATGTTCCAATGCGTTGTTATATTTATTCAATTCGTTTTAAGTGTTGATCTTGAATTATGTTTCAGTTCCAGGCCCTACCGTATGTATATAACAAAACCTAGGATGCAGCTAAAATGAATGGAATATCCTTTCTCTTCAATGAACACCTACCTACGAGAGGGTAGAGAGATCATTTCCAAACCATGATAAGTGAATGCAAACACTAAGAAACAAAATGCATCAATACACTAATCTCTCGATGCATCGATACTACTAATGAAAGATGTAAAATTCGCTTTCCAATTTCACAAACATGAAAGTTCGTAATGCAAATGTACTTTCACTTTTGTATGCTGAATGAATGCAAACTTTTTATTTTTTATTTTTTTATTTTTAATTTAAAGAGACAAACAAGCAAGTGTGAACTGATCGATCCAAACAATTGTAATCTATGCTTGGTAGCGAAGAAATCAAATCAACATAAAAAATTGGTTCAATAATCGACACTAAAAATCAACCAGCAAGAAAACAAGCAGCGAAAGAATCTCAAGCAAATCACAAGGTGGTTGTGGATGAACCTTGAACAGACAAGTAACCCAAGCAAATGGTTTTTGGATGAAACTTCTAAATGGATAGGTCACATGGTCTAAAAACAAAATACTCACTCAATGAAGTCAAAGAGATAGTACCCTGATCAAAAGCAATTAAAACAAGCTAATGAGAGACAAGAAACAACAGGGGATAAGCAAGATTGATGAATTTAGGAGGTAAAGTTATAAAAACAACTTTACAGGAATCATCGTAAGTGTTACACTGACAACTAGAGATGTCATCGCTAAAATAGGGACCATTGCTAGTGATGCACAGACAACTCGAGATGTCATCACAAATTTTACACTAACAACCCGAGATGATCGCGGAAGTGCACCTATTTTCTGCGATGATGCGATTTCAAGAGTTGTTGTGGGAATTAAGCTAGCAACCCGATATCATTGCGGGTTCAAAGATATAAAGTCGCAATGATGTCACGATTATACACGTATTTTCCGTGATGATCTGATTTCAGGAGTCATTGCAACTGTGTGACGTTATCCAGTGATGCACAAGATTTCACAAAAGAGTGATCGCGATGTCAGTGCGACTGTTAGATTATGTTCCATGATGATGTAAAAAAAAATGGCAAATGAGCCAAAAGCTACCAAACCCAAACCAGCCAATCTAACAGATAATAGAGGGACCTCCCAAATCAACCCAGGTGATCCAAAACACTGCTAGTAGGTCCCCAAAAGCAAAGAGAGACCAAATTCAAAATCAAAACAAGAGTAAAGAGAAAAACATTGGATATACTCCCTAGTGGAGTCACCAATTTGTGATGCAAGAAAGTGTTCCCTCTGTGGACAGAGGCAACCCCTCTAGCCCTAGAGTGGGTCTAGTCACAAACAAGGACAGATCAACAATGGCTTTCCTTAAACAGTTAAAGTTGGAGGCCTACCTCAACCAGTGGTCGATGGAGTTCTGTTGCGCTGCTCCAGCTTTCACTTCCTTCTCATCAACAAGTGATCAACCTGAAACAATGCAAAGGAAATACAACAAAGCACGTAACCGGATACAAAAATTAACTATTTACTCACAAAGTCAAGAAGTCATGAGCTACCAAGTACATTACATACAAGACATAGGAAAACATCATTGATTGCATTAATAATGAAATAAGAGTAAGCTTACAACCAAAGTCTTGACGTCACAAGCCTTCTCAGAGGGGTCCAGCCAGCATGTTCTTCAAGCATTCACTCTTTGAAGATGGATCCCCCAACATACAAAGGTCTCTCTTTCACTCACAAGTTTGGCATGAAATCAAGGGCACTTCACAACCTTCCCCAAGCTATCAACACTCTCACACTTATCACACTCACACCAACTATCTATCAAAAACACTAACAACATTGCTCAATCCAAGAATTTTCCAACTACCAACTATTAGCTGATCATATCAAAAGTGAGTGTTTAGATAGGAGAAGGAGTCTCCATGAAAGGGGGAATAGAGAGCTTATCACCAAGGAAGGTAGCACAATTGATGGAACTGCCATGCCAGGGCAGGAAGGGTGACACAACCTATGCCAATAACCAAGTCTACAGTCATTTAGAAGGCTGACTGTTGGAACAAATTTGCCTAATCTGGATCATCGCGGGTACACAACTGAGCTTCAGTGTTGACATCACGAGTGAGAAATGCAGATAGTCAGATCATCGTTGAAGATAATAAGCAACCTCGCGCTGGCGCATGAAATCAGACCATCACATGAATTAGATGTACTTTCACACTGGCAGCGCAACTAGACTATTTAAGAGCACTATTCAACATGTTTATTAAGCCAATAGTCGCGATGAGGCAGATAACTTAGGAAAAGTGGGTCAATTGGTAGCATAGGAGAGCATTTGTGTAACATGAGCATGTTTGGCTTGGACACATGACACTGTAGATGGACTGGGAGTGAAGGCAATGACAAATTACTGTGTAACAATTCTAAGACACAACATTGTCGTGCTGCAAGATCAGTTGCTCCATGTTGATCCTCTGTTCACTCAACACCTGTAACGCGCAGCCCTCCCTAGCCTACAGTGTTGCAGTAATCCCATCCTACAAAACATAAAGCATCTCCTGAGGGAGCACAACCATGTTAATCCCTATTCCTTTCAACTCACTGACCGTAGGCTTGTCAGCCTCATTTGTTGTAACCAATGCCCCTTTTGGCATCACTATTGTGTTGGTTGTACGAGTGCGCAACATTTACTCGACTATGGTTGTTCCTACTGTGAGGCTGCTCGAGAGAGTAACAGTGTGAGGAGTGCACATCTGTAACTCCTGAATCTGTACTTGGAGGGCCCCCAACACAATCTGATTCTCCTCTGCAAAGTTCTGTAGGGCCTCTATGGTGACGTCACACATTGTCTCTCCTATATTGTGTAGATCCCCCTTGGTAATGGTGATCGGGTTGATAGACATTGTTGGGCACAGAATCCCCCCACAACATGGTTTAGGGCTCAAAGCCCAAATTTTGAGTAATATTATTGTAAAAACTCCAGGAATTGTGGGTGTAGAGCGTGAATTGTATGTTAGAGTCATAGGGTTGTTTGCCCTAAGTTTTGAATGTAGTGTCGGCCTACCCATGGTCTGTGAACCATGGGATTGTATAAATAGAGCAAGGCTCTAAGTTGTAAAGAAGTCTAGTGAAATGAAGTAACAAATAGATGGAGTAAAAAGGATAGTGAGAATAGATCAAGAGTCTAGTATCTTAGGTCATAGTAGTAGGAAGAGGCTCTACAGCTGAGTGTGCAGAGGCCTAGTAGAGTCCGCAACTGGGTGCGTGGACCCCTGCAGCTAAGTGCACAAGGTGGAGTCAAGTCTATAACAAAAAAAAAAGAATAATAAAGAGAAGTTTTTTGAATTCTGTGTATATGTTCTTATGTTATTACATGTTTGATATCAATTGCAATTATATTGTTTATTTATTGTTCGTTGTTGTATGAATGGTAAATATTAGTAAATATAAGAAAATTATACAGATAAGCTAAGTTAATCAACTAATATCAGGTTACTAGTAAGGATTTGGGTAATAACACTATTCAGTCCCTGAGTAGGGTTGCGCGAAGGCAGCATCACTGTCTGTGAAGTACTGATAAGTGCGCATAGGGTCGAACCACAGACCACTAGAAAACATCAGACATCTCTAGGGTGCGGAAACTTGGTTCTAGCACCCTACCATACTACCTTAGGTGAGACCTTAGCCTGTGCTCCACAGCCTATTTCCAAAAGGGCCAGCAGTACTGGGATTTGTTTCGTTAAATCATCTTTGAACCTGGGTCAGAACCCAACAAGCCAACAAATGGTTATGTTGCCGAGATCAGGATCTGCATGAGGGATGTCTGATGTCGTGTCACTAGAATATGATGAAGAAAGAAATTGAAGGGTGGTTGGAAAGAAAGATTCACAAGTTTGCAGCATAGGAAAATAGGAATCCACAAGTATCAAAGGAACAGTGGTTAGAGCACTACTTATATATAGAAATCCACGAAATTTTCTTTATAGTCTTTCCCTCTGAGTTATATGAGTGGATCGCGAAGCTAGCAGACAGTCAGGGAAGGTCTAGGCTCAAAAAATCGATTGTGTGGACTCCAATATTAGTGCGCAAACTAGAAACATTGAGAGATAAGATCGCACACGTTGTGGACCATTGGCTTGATCGAATTATAGGGGGGTTTATCACCAACTTTGCAGTGGATACGATCGTAAGCTACAGCGAGGAAGAACGACACTTCCACAAGGGACTGCAACGTAAGTACATTAAATCATTGAACACTTGGATTAAAATGTTGTTGTGTGAAAAGAGGGTTAGTGAATAAACTAAAGTTTGGGACTACGTGAAGTGGGAGGATCTATAGAAATGAAGGTAGCAGAGATAGAAAATAATCCCTTGATTTTGCCGTGGCCGGAAAGTGAAGAGGAGCTAGCAAAAGTTTCTCCGAGAAACACAATCAATCTGATAAGGTAGTGAATTCTACACATACGACCCCCACCTACACCACCACCAGTCTCAACACCATCACCTCCATCTCTATCCACACCACCTTTACCACCACCACAGTTAAATATGGCGAGAGAGATAAAATTGCTGGTATTTAGAGGATTAGGTAACAAAGGTTTGTACCAATTTTGGTTCATGGTAAAGGCTATATGGGAAGCACAAGGAGTTGTTGTGGATGATAATATAAAGAAGGCAACATTGGTAAGTGCATTGCAGGATCGCTCACTAACGTGGTACATTAAGCACTCTAATGACCACCCAAACATGGGGATCACAGATATCCAGGTTGCATTGAATAAAGAATTTAGCAGGCCAAAGTCAAAGACACAATCGATTATTGGGTTTAAGGAAATCGTGATGCTTCTAGGAAAGACACCATGGGATCTAGATCAGAGAATAAAGAGTATGATCCGTGAAGCCAACATGACCTTGATGGATGGACAACACTGCGCATGTTTTGTAGCATCACTAACACTACATTTGAGGATAGCGTTGTCACAGCAAAAGTTATCCACCCAGGCCGAGGCTTTGGAGATTGCAATGAGACTGCACAAGGCTCCAATAAAAGATCCTGGCCTGGGAGTTCAACAAAGCCACACACAACTACAAAATTTGTGTTTGGAATTGCAAAGTTTGAAACAAGATAGGACAACTCACCTAGAAGTGCATGAGGAGGTATGGTGCGTAAAATGCAAAGGCTAGGGGCATGACAAGGACCATTGTCCAATTTTCATGAATTATTTGGTGGGAGGAGGGTTGATGCCCTTAAGACCAGAGGCACAAGGAGGATCGAGTGTGGTGCCCATATCATGGTGCGCAATTTGTTAGATAGGAGGAAAACACACTACAGATAACTGTCATCTATTACAAAAGTATACGCAGACATCCCAGTAATTGTTCTGTAATTTTTGCAGATTAGTAGGCCATGATGAGTGCACCTGTAGAAGTTACGAGTTGATAATGGATCAGACTCCTGCCTACAGAGTGTAGACTGAAACGTGAGCCCTCGATCGAAATGTAGGGATGCCATGCGCTAGATTTCAGGGATGCGGACAAGGTCAAGGAGGAATGGGACCAATAAGGGGTCGTGGACAGCTAATTTGTTACAATTACGAAGGGCCAGGGCATTATGCCCTCGATTGTACAAATATTACGAGAGAATCATGTTTATATTGTACTCAGTTTGATCATGAGATGGAGGACTGCCTTACACTGCTAGCAAGGCTACATGATAAAGGGACACTCTAACCTCCCCCAACTCAGAATTTGCAAATGATGAGGTCTGATCTGCGCGAAGAGGACCCAAATGTAAACATAGTGCTCATAAGTGTTGTCATGACAGGAGAGGACAAAGGTAACTAGCCTGAAGAAAGTGTGTGGGTTCACAAGGCTCTTACAAAGGAACCTGAATTTGATTTGGAGCACGCAAAGGAGACATTCATGGAAGCTAAGAACAGCTTCACGAAGGCCTCCACTTTAGGTAGTAAGGATCAACTATAGCCGGAGATGGATCCTTCAATTCTCACTACCTTTCTGGAGACATGTATGAAACTGTTGTGTGATGGCAAACCTGTGAATGGGCTGCAGGAACTTATCACTAGGTGCGTTGGGTTAGGAGAACCCGCGTAGTCTGAAAACTTGGAAAACATACATCACAAACAGGAAGGGAAATGATTTTGATTGTGCAAATCAGGGAATATGAAATGGATCAAGTAATTCTAGATCTAGGATCGGACGCAAATGTGCTACCAAAGCAAACATGGGAGCATATGGGTAGGCCCGCATTGCAATGGTCCCCCATTCAATTGCAAATGGCAAACCAGTAGAACATCCTATCAATGGGAAGACTGCAAGGAATAATGGGAGAGATTGAAGGTGCGAGCATGCTTGAATATTTCAAGGTGATAGAGATTGTAGATTATAGCAAGCCCTATCCTACACTACTGGGAATAGACTGGCCCACTGATATGAATGGAGTCATAAATCTGAAGAAGCGCAAAATGATTTTTGAGAAAAAGTCACTACGCGTGGTAGTGCCTTTACACCCTCCGGAAGGAGTGCGCTACATAGAGAGAATGCACGATGAAGAAAGAAACAACGAGCTAGACTCTATATACAAGATAACCGCCCAGGAACAGGATTGGGTGAATCCTGTAGTAGATGGCAGAATTTCATGGGAGCGTGAAAGCTCCTGCACATCAGATTCGAATGAGGAAACAGAAAGATGGCAAAACTGGTTGCATGAGGTAACCACACTCAATTGCAACATGATGGTAAGATCACTGCATTATGTGACAACCAAGGCAAGAAATTTGCATATGTATCACAAGTTAACAGTGGTGGATGAATTCCTAAACAAATTTGAAAGCACAGTACCAGAACAACGATGGTTCAATGCTTTGAAATGGGCACTGCGCGCGACACTCACAAGATGGTGGGGAATGCATCAAAGAAGCTTTGAGGACTGGCATGGATGCAGAAGGATGATGTACCTATGATTTGGGAAACCACAAAGGTGGCTAGCAAACAAGTATGACAGATGCGATGATCCATGTGCACACCTCACGAAATGGACCGAGGTCTATGGGGAAGAGCCACAGCTTGAATGGGTGCATTTGTTCTATCATACTCTCGATGCTATACCCATGAATTGGTATACTGAGACAGAGCTCCACCATGGCACAAGAAAATGGGATATCTTGCGCAAAGGATTCCTGCAAACCTTCACTTGTGAAGATTGTTGGTCGGATACTGTTGATGATGCGCTACAAGTAGTAAAAGCAGCTATCTTCAAAATATCCCAAGAACCAATAGAAGTGCTTCAACCAAAATGAGTGACACAGCTAAGCTGCACACTGGAGTGTTATAATGTAAATGTTGAGTAGGATGATGAAGACCCACGAATACTAATATTTTAGAAATGGAAGGTTGTCGCAAGGATTGAAGACCATCGATTGAGGATCCCGACATCACCGCGCCGCTGAAAACAAAGCAGGTAAACATTGGAATGGAGGCAAAGCCAAAGTACGCAATGCTTGGAGACTACTGGGATGATGCCACAGTGGATAAGGTTGCTAAGTTACTTCATGAATACCAAGACTTGTTCCCGACCAAAATAATGGACTTAAAAGGGATCATTGGAAACTTAGGGATGATGAAGATCACCCTAAAACCCGACGTGAAGCTGGTTAAGAAGCGACCTTACTGCTTGAGTCCGAAATATAAGGTCAAGGTCTACGATGAGTTAGAAAAAAGGCTCACAGCCAGAATTATTGAGCCAGTGGAAGAATCTGACTGGGTGATTCCTATGGTGGTGCAGCAGAAAAAGTAGAAGGGCAGAATAAGAATATGCATGGACCTCATGAAACTAAATGATGCTTGTGTAGACAACCCATTCTCGACACCATTTACAGATGAATTATTGGAAAATGTTGGCAGCCAAGAAGCATACTCATTCATGTATGGGTTCTTAGGGTACCATCAAATCAAGATCACGGTGGAAGATAGGAGCAAAACAACCTTCACAACGGAATGGGGCTGATTTCAATGCACCATTATGCCATTTGGATTAAAGAACATGCCATCCATTTTTTCATGCATCATTGTTGCTACGTTCAAAGAATATATCCACAAGTTCTTGGAGGTCTATCTGAATGCTTGGAATCTCTTTGGATTAGTTAAGAACCATGTAGCAAGCTTATGCTTGATGTTGGATACTTTCCGCCGACACCAGATTGTGTTGAACCTTAAGAAGTGCACATTCCTCATTCCCTTTGGAAACATGCTAGGACATGTGGTCTGCAAACAAGGATTGATGGTGGACCCTGCAAAGATTGTCATGATTCTAAATTTGGAAGCACCATGAAGTGTTAAACAACTACTTCTACCTTGGGACACACCGGATACTACATAAATTTTATCAAAAGCTATGCCCAAATCACCGCGCCGATGGAAAAGTTATTGAAAAAAGATGTTACGTTTTGCTAGAATGATGATTGTATGAAAAGTTTGGACATCCTGAAGGGGAAATTGGCCTCCGCTCCAATCCTGGTCTTCCCAAAATGGGATGTGGAGTTTCATGTCCATGTTAATGTGCCGTGTACCGCGCTGGGAGCAGTGCTCACACAGGAGGGTGGGGAAGGCTTGGATCACCCTATCGCATTTGCAAGCCGGAGGTTGTCCAAAGCAAAGAAGAACTATTCCACCATTGAGTGGGAGGGGTTCGCGATGATGTACACACTCCAAAAATACTGACACTATTTACTCGGAGGACATTTTAAGATGTATACCGACCATTCTACACTGAAATACCTGGTTAATAAGCCTGTGCTGGGGGGGCGCATATGTAGGTGGCTCTTATTGTTCCAAGAATATGATTTTGAGATCATAGTAAAGCCAGGACACTTGAACGTAGGACTGCATCATTTATCGCGCATTGAGACAAGCGAGGAACCCACTAATCTGGAGGAAGGATTATCAGATGAACATCTCTTTGTGGTGTGCGTCACGGATGGGAACTTCGAAGATATAATCCATTTTTTGACAACAGGAACTACGCCAAGTGAATACACTGTTCAATAGAAGAAGGAATTGGTGGTGCACATGGCGTATTTTTCCGTCATCATGGGGCACCTATACAAAATGGGAAATAATGACATATTGAGAAGATACGTACCTAAATTTGAATGAATTCAGATCCTCGTGGAAGCACATGGGGGCACTGCAGGAGGACACTATGCAGGACAAGCAACCGCACAAAATATTCTCTGCACAAGGTTGTGGTGGCCAATTCTACACCAGTATTCGAAAGCGCATTGTAAGACATGCGATATATGTCAAATGGCTAGAAAACCATCATGGAGGGACAAGATTCCATTAAATCCACAAATGACATTGTAGCCAATTGAGAAATGGGCAATCGACTTTGTGGGACCAATCAAACCTTAGTGAAGTGCAGCCGTTCAAATACTGCACAGCTACTATGGCTATGAAGTTTTTGTTCGAAAACATGTTGACCTGGTTTGGCTATCTGAAAATATTAAAGAGTGATCGTGAAACACATTTCCTGAATGAAACCATCAGCGTGTTCACCGAAGAGTTCCAAGTGTATCATCATAATAGTACACCATATCATCCACAAGCCAATGGGACTATAGAAGCTTTCAATAAAATACTGGAGACTATGCTGAACAAAGTTTGCAACGCGCAACAGAATGATTGGAATTTGCACATACCTGTCGTGGTATGTGCTTACAGGACAACATGTAAGAAACTGATGGGACATGCAAATTTTTTATTAGTTTATGGCATAGAAGTTGTCATGCCGATGGAATATATCGTACCTAGCATGCGAATAGTAGTGCTCACTGGGATGATGGTCCACAAAGATTTGGAAGAAAGGCTCGTGCAATTATAAGAACTTGAGGAAGAATGGTTTTTGGTTGGATTTCATAAGCAGGTACAAAAGTAGCATGAAAAAACCTGGCATGACTGCCATATCAAATTGCACACCTTCAAAGTAAGCAGGTACAAAAGTAGCATGAAAAAACCTGGCATGACTGCCATATCAAATTGCACACCTTCAAAGTAAATGACTTAGTGCTATTGCATGACAATAATTTTGAAAAATTTATGGGAAAATTCAGATTGCACTGGCTCGGAGCATACGTGGTTAAGGAGGTCACAAACGAAGGCACAGTCTAGCTGGTCAAGCTGAATGGAGAACCCTTCCCAGGGAAAGTAAATGGCAGCCACTTGAAACCCTACATGGGTGGGCCGACTATCTGACTAACCGGCTAAACAACAGTCTTCAGGAACCAAGGAGTCGGAAAAGGGCGCGACACTATAAACATACACAACAGATGTTGATACAAATGTATGGAAACAATTTGGCCACAGAGGTCTCAGAAAAGAGAATGCATCAGGTACAACAAGCAACATCTTAGTGCACTATAGACATCACGACAGTTTGGAACCAGCAAGAGGGACTCTGCACCAAGATTTTTGTGCCTATAGAGTGACTTGAAGGCAAGTCATGATGTTTTTGTTGGGGGCCTGTTGGGCATGGAATCCCCCCGCAGCATGTTTTGGGGCTCAAAGCCCATGTTTTGAGTAATATTATTGTAAAAACTCTAAGAATTGTGGGCGTAGAGCGTGAATTGTATGTTAAAGTCATAGGGTTGTCCACCCTAAGTTTTGAATGTAGTGTCAACCTACACATGGTCCGCGGGCCATGGGATTGTATAAATAGAGAAAGGCTCTAAGTTGTAAAAAAGTCAAGTGAAGTGAAGTAACAAACAGATGGATTAAAAAGGATAGTGAGCATAGAGCAAGAGTCTAGTATCTTGGGTCGTATTAGTAGGAAGAGGCTTTGCAGTTGAGTGCGCAGAGGCCTAGTAGAGTCCATAGCTGAGTGCACAGACCCCTATAGCTATGTGCACAGGATAGAGTTGAGTCTGTAACCATGGAAGAAGAATAATAAAGAGAAGTTTATTTGAATTCTATGTATATGTTCTTATGTTATTACATGTTTGATATCAATTGCAATTATACTGTTTATTTACTGTGTATTGTTGTATGAATGGTAAATATTGTTAAATATAAAGAAAAGCATACAGATAAGCTAAGTTAATCAACTAATATCAGGTTTCTATTAAGGATTTGGGTAATAACAATATTTGGCCCTTGATTAGGGCTGCGCGAAGGCAACATCACAGCGAAGCGTACTTCACGGCTTCCGAGAGATCCCTTGAAATTGTGGAGAAATGGTTGTCCTCAAGCAATTCCCTAGCCACCAGCACTATGGATAGTAGAAGTCATGCATAGTGGAAGGTTTTTCCTTGTTCCTATGCCTCGTGGCAATTCTCCAAGAACTCCTTGCACAAGAATTTGAACCAATTAAACTGGACCCCCTGTACGCATTGTTCGGCAAGTGCAACCACCGGTGTAGGCACCTCATCTGCGCAACACTTCCACATGACCTTACCCACCAGTATCTGAGTCACAAATATGACTACCTTGTTGTTGATACTAGAGATTGTGTAGCCCCTTTTTTCTTCTCCAGCTTGTGTTTCTTTTTCATGGCCTCTGTGATGCCCAAAACACTACTTTTACCCCCCGAAATGTCTACACGGTCTTCTCCTTTACATAGCAGTTGGGTAATTCGATGGATCAGGTGGTCTGTGATGGGGACGGGCTCCTCTAGCCATAAGCACCCATCATGCAATAGGTATAGTAGCTGCCTTATGATGAAGATAGTTACTGGGGTGTGATGGTAACGCGACACCCAGAGCAAGTTCAACAACCTTGCCTTTTCGACCCCACGCAACCATTTGTGTGGCTCCAACTCTATAACTCCCACTATGGTGTGTTTCTTTAGCTTCATGAGGTGCGTGGTCACCAAGTGAGGGAATTTCTCATGGTCAACAAGATCCTAGTCTTTGAACTTTAAGCTCGGAACCCTTCCCAAGTGCGCTCTTTCGAAAATGATATCATCAAGTAACACTGGAATATGCAGAGGGCTTTTACGGTCGTCCAAGTCCTTGGGTACCTTTTCCTTCCTCCATGCCCTCATCCTTGTCCTCTTCTATTATGATATCCTCAAGGTCTTCTTCCTCCTCATTGGTTTCCAATTTAACCACTTTCCCTTTTTCCTCTATTGTTAATCTAGTTCACAACGGGTTTTGAGGGGACACACACACCAAAATATGGGTTGTTTATCTTTCTTTAGTCTTGGCGTGCATGGCGATTTAGGGATTTCTGCAACAATCCTGGTGCTCATAGGGGCATCCTCTATGGTCATGGCCTGCACGGCTTCTGTTAGAGCCTAGATTTACCTCAGGTTGAAAAGGTAAGATCCAGGGCCAACATCAAACCATGCTTAGCCTGGTAGCTAGCCCTACCAGGTCAGGAGAGGGATCTCTCTGGGTCAATCTCAGCCAATTATGATCACTAAGGGCTTGATATCAACTGATATAATAATTGATCTTAGGCTAGGTATACATGTAAAGGAGTTTGATTGGATTTGTTTTGGGTCAAAACAACAAGAGAAAGGATGATTTGGACTATGGAATTGATGCCAATTTCTGTCGGCAAACCTAGGGAAAATTAAGTGCCATATTCAACCAAGTGAAGATTGTAAATGTGAGAAGTATAGGAGAGAAAGCTTGCTGCCCTGCAGGCATCAGACAAATGATGAATCTGCAACAACAACTTTAGATGAAAGAGAATCACGAGGTTGCTCAACAGAGCATCTAGCCAAGGATGAATTCTGCTAGGACAACCATTACAACTAACAACAAAATCATCATGAAAGGAGCATCATTATGGATGAATTCCTAACATATCACTTAGATAATGATGTAACAAGGCAGAAAAAACATAATGTGTAAATGAATTACAGGAAAAACATACTAAACATCAGCACCGTGATGAATCCCAGATCCAAAGGGCAAAAACTGCTTTATTATGATATTCAGTAAAACTTTACATAGTCCAAATGCTTCTTTGCTGCCAAAATCCAACCCCTACACTATGAAATTCATAAAATATATACATTTTCTCATCCTTGTACTAAGGGAATTGAGCTCAACCATTTTCTTCAAAATAGAATCAGTTACATAAAACTTGGTCTGAATTTCTGAAAATAGGTGTTGAAGATGAACTCGTATCTCCTAAACCATAGCACTTGTTACAAAACTAAAACACGTTTTTTCAGAGAAGGTCATGATGGAGAAAACCCTCTCTCAAATTTGGGAAATTCATTTCCATTTGTGTGCAATATGTTCCACAAAATCATCTCTAAAACAAAAATTCATTAAAATTTTAAATCTGTGAAAATGAGCTGTAAAGATCTAGTCACATATCCCAATCCATGACACCTATGAACAAACTAAAAGAGGTTTTTGTTATATGGCTCGTGATTAACAAAATATCCTTGGGTTTTGCAGAATTACTTTCCATCTGTTGTCAAATGCCCACGCACTAAAATGAATAAAACAGTAAAAAATATGAAAAATTTGCTTTGTTTTAATGTAGACTCGAAATATCACTGTATATCTCCCACATAGTCGCACCTGTGCATAAACTGAAGGAGGTTTTTTAATTTATTTTGTGATGAACAAAAACATCTTTCACTTTTTAAGAATTCCTTACCATTATTTCAGAAACTGATTTTGTACTAAACTTGTCATTGTGTGCAGCAACTGACCTCAAAACATGCATAACCAAGAATCACTCATTCATTTATTCTAATCCAAGAACTGGTTATGGGAGTGTGATATACCGTTGGAGATATTTTTCTAAGCTTATTTTGATGGACACACTTGTGACATGTTTTGTGTTGAACTACATGTTCAAAACATCTAACAAAACTAGACATAGTAAGAGCTCATGTTGATCCCTGGTGACAGGCTGCGAAGACTGGAACTAACAGCTTCTTCGGTTGTCATTTCTGCGATTTCCCTAGATTCTTCATATGTTGCCATATTTTTCGTCCAGAAATATCTCAACTATTCAATTAGGTGCTCAAACAACGCTCTCCATAGGACAAATAGGTCTTGGTTTGAAATACTTGGGCGCGCAATAGCTCAATTCTCAAATGACCAAGTATTGTGTGTTGGGTAGTCCTTTGTAATTTATAGTGCCTTTTGAATTCGAATTCAACCGTTCCCCCAAAATCTGATCTTCCATTGGTGGTAGATTTTCCCAAATCTTGCCCATAAAGCTCACCTTAAATGCCTACCCCTACTCCATTTGGTATCAAACCAAGAATCACATCGTGCATAGTGACTATAATGGTCACTTTCCAGCCGACTCGTGTGGCAGCGCAACTACCCTCATGTTCTCGCGGACCCTGTGACACTTCTCTCCTGCATGCGGCTCCAACGTCGCGCAACTCTCAAGCAGAGTAGTTTATAGCCCCATGCCTCCTTTCAAATTCCTGGAGTGCTAAGACTGTGCTTCCTACAGCTAGTGAGGTGGCAGCGCCATCTGTATAGGGTTTCAACTGGCTATCCATCACTTTTCCTTGAAAAAATCTACCTTTTATTTTTTCTTGTCTGTGTCGCACACGTTACGATCTACATCGCGCCACCATGGGTGATCCCTATAATAATATACAGTCCAATCCAAGGCATCAAGCTAACCAATTCTCGGTAGTAATCCCCAAATTTGTCAACGTAATCATGCGCACCCTGTTTTATCACCCTAGTTTTCTTATCGAGAAAATCCTTCTTTAGTTCTTCTTCAAGCTTCTTTACTTCCGCTTCCATCAGATCATTTTTCAACCTTAACCTCACTCTTTCTTTCATGAGTTCTTGGAGCCTAATATCACCCTTTCGGATTTCTTCCTCGGATCCCAAGCATTCTTCTTCGTTCAACTGCACGATCCCTTCTTCCAAGGCTTCGCGAACCATCATATCTACCTGTGCTGCTATGCGCAGACTAGGAATATGATACTCTATTGGGACTACAACATTTGATCCATAGGCTAGCCTAGAAGGCATTTGTCCTATCAGTTTCTTGCATGTTGTCCTATAAGCCTACAAACGTGTTGGTACATTCACGTCCCAGTCACTTTGTTGCGCATTATATACCCTTTTCATTGCTTCGCGTACTTCGTTAAATACTTCTGCATGGGTAACCTTCTATGCACTTGTTTTTTTCACCGTTTATCGTTCCAACTCAAGGGACCGCTCATGCAATTGCCTCCCAACACATGCTCGTTGACCATGTTTCCCAACGTGAAGTCCATGTGCATCTGCGCAGGTTGTTTACCATATGCCTGTACCCACTTAGAAAGATGCGCTTGCAGACCATCCCGTACATTGTATTTATCTATTAGTCACGTTTGAGGCTTCCCAAAATGCATGTGCATTATTCTCCTACATTCATGCCAGTCCTCAAAGATTCCTTGGTGTGTACCCCACAACCTCACGGGCATAGTGCACAATACCTACTTCAAATCCATGAAACATTGTTGTTCTGGCACCTTCCTTTCAAATTTGTTTAGGAAAGCATCTACCTCACTTAACTGATCATACGTAGGTAGATCCCTCACTTCCGTCAATAAACAGTGCAGTGATCTTGTCATCATGTTACAGTTCAGCGTGGTTACCTCATGTAACCGGTTCTACCATCGCTCTATTTCTTCATCCAAATCCGACATACAGGAGATTTCGTGCTCCCATGAGATTCATCCATCCATGGTGGGATTTACCCAGTCTTACTCTCACGTGGTTATCTTGTAGATGCAGTCTAAGTCACCATCTCTTTCATAGTCATGCACTAGCTCAATGTAGCATGATCCCTCAGTAGGTTCCAAAGGTATCACTACGCACAGAGACTTCTTCTCAAAAATCATCTTGCACTTCTTTAGATTTATCACCTCGTTCATGTCAGTGGCCTAATTGATTCCTAAGAGTGCAAGGTAGGGATTGTTGTCATCAACAATCTCTATCATTTCAAAGTCTACTAGCGCACTTGCCCCTTCAATATCCACGATGATTCCATCCAATATCCCCATAGGTATTATCTTTTGTTGGTTCACCATTCATAGCTATACCATTGCAGCCTAGGCCTTCCCATGTGCTCCCATGGTTGCTTCGGCAGAACGTTCACGTCTGACCCTAGGTCTAGAATTACTTGGTCCATCTCATATTCTCCAATTTTCATGGTCAACCTCATTTCTCTTCCCATCCTCATCACATGCTTTCCAATATTCCGGACTACACGTGGTTCTCCTTGCGCGGTCCCAACGCATTTATTAATGAGTTTTTGAAATCCCTTTACAACCTTATTGTCGCGTATTAACTTCATGCATGTTTCTAGGAACGTCATAAGCATAGGTGGGTCCATTTATGGCTTCGATCTATCTTTGCTTCCTAAAGTGGAGGCATCAACGAAGCTCTTCCTAGCTTACATGAAAATTTCCTTAGCACACTCCAAATTAAATTTTGGTTCTTTCGTCAGAGCCTTGCGAACCCAAGTACTATCTTCAGGCTGGTTGCCTTTATCATCTCCTGTCGTAATTCCACTTCAGAGCACAATTTTTACATTTGGGTCTTCCTCGCACGGCTCAGACCTCATCATCTGCAGGTTCTGAGTCGGGGGAGGTTGGAGCGCTCCCTTGTTGCGCAACGTAGCTATCAGTGTGGGACAATCCTCCATCTCATGATCAAATAAGGTATAATATAGGCATGATGGATGTGTTGGATTTGTACATTCATGGGCATAATGTCATGGCCCCCTGAAATTGTAACATATAAGATATATGCCACCTCTTCTAGGTCCTCCTCCACCTCGGCCTTGTTCGCACCCCTGAAATCCGGTTTGCGGCACTCCTGTGTTCTGGCCAAGGGGTCGCGTTTCAGCCTTAACCCTATAGGTAGGAGTTCTATCCATCATTATCTCATAACTTCTACCTATACATTCATCATGTCCCACTGATATACAAAAATTACAAAACAACCGTTGTGAATTTTGTGTGTACTTCTGCAACAGACGACAGCTGTCCGTAACATGCTTTCCTCCTATTTGACAAATTGCGCACCACAAAGCAGGAACTGTGCTTGATCTTTATTTTGCCTCTAGTCTTAACAGCATCAGCCCCCCTCCCATGAGGTAATTCATGAACACCGGCCAGTGGTCCTTTTCATGTCTGTGACCCATGCATTTTACACACCATACTTTTTCACGTGCTTCTGAGCAAGCTATCCTATCCTGTTTTAGACTCTGCATCTCAAGGCATAAGTTTTTCAATTGTGTATGGATCTACTAAACTCTAAGGTTAGCATCCTATATCAGGGTCTCATGCAGCCTCATCGTGATCTCCAAGGCCTCTTCCTGCTTTTTTAACCTCTGTTGCAACAATGCGTTCCTCAAATGCAACATTAGCAATGCTACAAACCATTCGCAGTGTTTTCCATCTGTCAAAGTCATATTCACTTCACGAATTGTAAAATTCAGTCTCTGATCCAACTCCGAAGGAGCCTAGCATTGTGATCTCTTTGAATCCAATGATCGACTGCACCTCTGACTTCGGTTTGCTAAATTCTCTGTTTAGCAAAATTTGGATATCCACGATCCTCGCATTCGAATTGTCATTAGAATGCTTAATATATCAGGTCAGCACACGATCCTGCAGAGTACTGACCAGCGTCGCTTTCTTTATATTATCACCTATAACTCGATGTGCTTCCCATACAGCTCTTATCACAAACCAAAATTGGTCTAGATCTTCATTTCCTACTCCCTTGAACACCAGCAACTTTATCGCGCTTGCCATATTGACTCACAATGGTGGTGGAGGTGGTGCAGGCGAAGATGGGGGTGAAGGCGATGAAGCTGGTGGTGGTGTGGGTGGGGGTGGTATGCGTAGAATACTCTGCCTTATCAAATTGATCACAGTCCTCTGTGAGACCTTTGTAATCTCCTCCTCATCCCTTCACGGAGGTAAAATCAAAGGGCTATTCTCAGGTCCCTTACTTCCTTCATTTCTGTAGGTTTTTCCACTTCGCATAGCTTTGGACATCAAGATAATTACATAACCCTCTTTTCACACAATAACATTTTAATCCAAGTATTCATATACTTTACATACTTACCTTGTGTTCCTTTCAGAACGTGTCGCTCTGCCTCACTATAGCTAACTGAAGTATCTAATGCAAACTCAGTAATGAATCCTCCTACAATGTGATCGGGTCAGTGGTCAACAGTGCATGCAATTTTATCCTCGGATGCTTCCAATTTGCACACCAACTCTGGGGTTCACACAATAGGATTATCGAGCTTCCATCTTCCTTGGCTATCTTCTAGCTTTGCAATCCACTCGTACAGCTCAGTAAGGAAATATGCGAAGAAAATTTCATGGATCTCCATGTACAAGTAGCAGTCTAACCACTTTTCCTTTGATAGTTGGACATTCCTATTCTCCTGCACCACAAACTCATGAATTCTCTTGTCCAACCACCCTTCAATTTCTTTATTAATTGGATTCCAATGATATGACATGACATCTCTACGCAGATTCTGGTCCCGGCTACAAAACCATTTGTTGTCTTGATGGGGCTTGACCCAGGTTCGAATTTAATTAGCCAAGCAAATCCCTCTACTACTGGCCATTTTGGCAATAGTCTGCGGAGCATGGATAGAGGTCTCACCCAAAGCAGTAAGGAGGGATGTTGGAACCAAGTTTCCATGCCCTTGAGATGTATGGGGGGTTGATTTACTCCAACTATGAATACCTTTGCGCAAGTTACTCCATGCACTTTCTTGCCCTATGAGGACTTCGTGCCCTATTGTATTCACCTTCGCATAGCCCTAACCAGGGGATGTGGTTCTTTCGCGTTGCTAGAGCAACGATCTACGCTAGTTCCCCAAGTTACACTGTGGATCTTACTTATATTCTTATAATAATAGTTATCTTTGCATACACTGATACTCTATCTTATATTCATTTATTCAACATATTCATATAAGTTTGGACAACAAATAAACAATAACCTTACAATGCATGCCCAATATATTTCAAACCATAAAAAAAAAAGAAAAAATACACAAAAAAATGTAAAAATTCCCCTTATTATTGCTTCAATCGGTTACAAACTCAACCTGCCCTATGCACTTAGTTGTGGACTACTAGGCCTCTGCGCACTCAACTGCAGAGCCTTCTCCTACTCTATGACCCAACGACTCACCCTATACTTATATTAGACTCAATTCATTGTCATTCATCTATTTCATTGATTCTTTTCTTTACTACTTAGAGCCTCACTCTATCTATACAATCCCATGGTCTACATGCCATGGGTAGATCTCTCAAACTAACATTACATTACAAAAATGAGGGCGGACAACCCTCTGACTCAATTGCAACTTCATGCTCTGCACCCATAAATTGTGGATTCTTTGCATCAGACTTAGTCAAAACTTGGGCTTTAAGCCCAAAACTTTCCTTGGGGGATTCCCGTGCCCAACACTTAATAAGTTATGATATTAGATATGCCACCAGCTCTGATATCCCAATGTTTGATACTCCAATGTCTCAATATTCTGATGCTTCAATGCTTTGATGTACTGATCTCCTTGGTTCCAATATCGGTTCCTTATGGGCTCCTACCTTTGATACTTCATTCTTCTATAGGCTTCACGTTCCTGGACTTTGGTAGACCATATTATTTGATCTAGGAATCCATTTTTGGGCTTCCACATATTGTTGGAAAGCTCTTCCAGAGCACTTTTCATTAGATAGAGTCTGATGTAGATTTTGAGTCCATCTACTACCTTTGATATGGCTGCAAAATTTCTACCACACTTTCCTCCTTGACTCTTCTTCTTATGCTTGGAATGTTGAACTCCCAACCACCATAGTCATCATTTTATGGCTTCTCCAATAAGCCTGCTATTATGATGATTCTCTACATAAATCTTGCATCTACCATGTAATTATATCTATTCCACCACTGTTGTCATCATTCTATGTCTTTTCTAGTAAGCCTGATACTATGATGATTTTCGACAAAGCACTCCAACCACCATGGAGTTTGTCCGGAACACCCAATAATCATGCTAACCCTTGTGGACATCAATGCCAACACTAACATAGACACCAATACACCACCAATTTTCCAACATCACATAACATGTCTTCCTTCTCCATCTCCTTTTTTATCATCTTTCCATAGCATGGTAGAGTTCATGTGTTTGCAATCACCCATGACAAGATGACATCAGTCTGATAACCCATTATCCAAGTTGTTGCATGATTATCCGATGGCTAGGCTAGAACTAGTTGTGAGCCAAGGGAAAGGCCTAATGACTACTTAGTTTTGTAACTCAGGTAGTCATTGGTGGAGCTTGGGCTCTAAGACTATGCACTGTGTAGCTCAGGCTAGGTTGATGAAGAAGATTTCATAGTTTGGGAGCTTAGTGACCTAGGATGGATGGTTGGGAACTGGTTCAGCCAACTGCGTAGTTCTGGAAGAGAGAAGGGAATGAGTGATTATGTAGTTATGGGAATAAAGGCATGGGCTTGAGCACTGAGGTTGTGAAATGTGTTGTTCTGGGAGGCAAAGACTATGCATTTCGTAGTTCCAAGAGACAATATTGTTGCTTAAGGGTTGAGACTGCACAATGCACAGTTCAAGAGGGCTAGATGAAGCTATGTTGCTAGGAACTTTCTGAAATTTGGCTAAATGTGGGATCAATGAAACCAATGTGACCAATGATAAAAAATGACTATGAACACACACTTAAACTCTTGGAAACAGAATGTAGATCATCTAGAACATATGAACACATACTTCTATAGTGCAAAAAAATTTGTGATGACTTACGACAAGTGTGGCATTGACGATAGACTTTGCAATGATAATGAAGACACTTGTGCGAGAGTGTGTGAATATTTATAAATGAGTGAAAAAAATTCCTACATAATAATAACAACTCATTATCACAAATATTTCCCCTTGAAAACAAACCAAAACTCCACTTTGCATGAAAAGCGACAATTCCCATGCAAGAAGATGACATTTGCTATATGAAGATAAAAATATGAAGGACACTTGCGATATACTAATGATAGTGAAAAAAACACATTCCAGGAAAATATAACATAAGAATTACAGTAGTTAGAGCAAAAACAAGCAAAATCGACAGGCAAAAACATGAAAGTAACACTCGCAGACAATGGTGCGCAGGAGCGACAGTTTGCAAAAATCATCGAAATAGAAGTACAAATGCATCTATAATGTGAGAAATTTTCATTATCAGTGTCCACTGATTGTCAACATGGGTTGGAAATTGCACAGGCATGGTCTTGATAGGAAATTTATATGCTATTCCAAGCTTGTGGAAAGGAATGTGCTCATGCACTTGTTACAAAATGAGCATGTGTGAGAAATTGGCTTCAATACTTCTTGTCTAAGAAGGGAGCTCAAACTAATCAGCTAAACAAGAATTAACTATGGAATGACCTATTGTAATATCCACAAAAGGCTCCAAAATTCGAGTGTATGCAAAATTTTGGAGGGTGTTTATTGCAGCGACAACACCTAGCAACAGACTGGTAGAACTCCATCTTCTTTTCCTTGGTCAATTCTTTCATGTAGAGTCTAGTTATTAAAGAAGTATTAATTCATCATTGATATTACCATGGCTTCCTCACTTACCCCATGGAGGACCACTTACCCCATGTCTTCCCACTTAATGAGGTGAACAATGAAAGTGACACTCACGAAAACAAAGGTGCACAAGAGCGACAATTTGCAAAAATCACATAAATAGAAGTACAAATGCTACGATAATGTGATAAATTGTCATTGTCAATGTGCACTGGCTGTCAACAAGGATTGGATGTCATACATGCATAGTCTTGATATGAAATTGATAAACTTGTCCAAGCTTGTGTAAAAGAATGTGCTGATGCACTTGTTACAAACTGAGCATGTGTGAGAAAGTGACTTCAACACTTCCAACCCAAGAAGGGATATCAAAAGCATCATCTGACCAAGAAGTAACTATGAAATGACTGATTGTAAGATCCACATAACGCTCCAAAATTCGAGTGCAAGCAAGATTTTGGAGGTTTTTTGTTGCAGCGACAACACTTTCTTTGGTCTAAGAGTTGTTTTTACGGGGCCTTCTCTCTACATTTTCATTCCATAGCACCTTTATCACCTCTCTAGAATTTTTTCAAGACCTCTTGGACCTATTCTCAGCTAAGAATCTTGATTATTCAATTTTCTTCATCGGCCGTGCGACTTTTTACATAGACGGATGCACGGTCCTTACACCTGTGCGCAAGAAAACCCATGCAGTTTACTGAGAGCATAAAAGACCATTGTATTTTTTCTTTCCTCGATGATTGGCAGTAGGCTTTAGTGAATTACATTCACCTTTACATGTTTTTTCTAGTTAGTTTAGATTGCATAGTTTATTTACTAATCATTATTAGTAGAGTAATTACATAGTCTTTACTTTCAATTTGCATTTCTCACATAAATAATTAAGGGAAAAATTAAGTGGGCACATTCCAAACATTATTTTCAATTTGTTTTGCTATTCTTCACAAGTCACATAGCTTAACTAGTAAAGGAGTAAGTGCACCATCATCCACATATCTTGTTTACTTACCAAATAATTTTTATTTCATTAGTTTTTGGGGCTAGGACGAAGTGTTACTAAACAAAGTAAGTAGCCTCTTCTTCCCTTGCATCTTTTAGACGATCCTCAACTTGCATATGAAGTTTTTCTTTAAAGAACTTGAGTTTTCCATCTCCCTTTAGGCATACATAGTGTAATAGGAAGGAAGTAAGTGGCCCACTATCCATATATGGTTCTTTTCATGCAAGGAATAATCAAAAAGTAGTTTAAATAGAGGATATTTTAAAGTATCTTTGCATATCCACATCTTCTCACACTTTGTATGTTCACTCTACCACTTGCACCCACATTACACTTCACACACTTAGCCTCTCTAAACTTTGTACAAAGAGCATCCAGTTTCAAGAGTTTTTGTACCTAATTTATTTTAGCTTACATTTTCACACCATAAGTGATGTAAGACCCCTAAAAATAAACCATAACTTGAACTAATTAAATATTCCTGGAGCAACCATAAAAGAATTTATAGTTCAAGTTGGGACCATTGGGGATAGGCATCCCATAAGTTTCCCTCGTCATGTTACATTATTGAAACATAGAAGTTGACTTTTTAGGGTGCTTAAAACTGACCTTCATCATCCCACAGAAAAGACTACGCGAGCATGTCAGAGACCTGATTTAAAGGGGGTTCAGCTTAGGTCCAGTACAGATACAAGGCGACTCAACCTATATAGTGCCCAGTACTGGTAACTAATTACCAAGAAGCTAAATACTTGATTGCTCACATGGGAAGAAGGTATCTTAGTGAAAAATATTAGGGAATCCTTTCCTATGTGGAAATTAATGTGTAGATCCAATATTGGTCATGAAATTTGCTAAATCACAAGACATGAAGCTACTATATTAATATGCGGAAGTTAATTCACCTTTTAGAACATGAATCATAGACATGCGAAAGGAAACATCATATATGAAAAGAGATTTATCTAGGGGAAGATAACTTCTCAAAACCCCTTACTATCTATATTACATTACTCAGAGAATAGTGATCAAAGCATATGCTTGCACAAGCCTAATCGCACTCTGCAAGTGTATAGTCTATCCCTTTGCCTGAATATCTAACTCTAGTCAACACTTAGCCAATTTTAAACCCCTCCAAGCTCATATTTCCTTGTGCTTTTACCTTAGGAAATTTGCCCTATTTTTTAGGAATTTCACATCAAGGAACTGTGAAATTTCCTTAGGTCTTTCTCTGACTCCATGCACCACCTATACACATTGGAATATGCTACAACTGATAGTATAATGCCTTGGAATATCCATCTCAATTGGGTAACTTGAATTCTCTACATAAGACAATTATTCTGGGTTGATTGATCAACTAAATGATTGATGTCTAAGAGTGATTGAAGTTCCACTTCGACAACTTGAACTCCACTAGTTATTTTAATAGTTAGAAGTAGTTAAACTGAGAATAACTCAAATTAAGTGAAAAATATTGCTACAAATTAGAAATAAAACTTACTGAACTAAAATCAAGCTTCCCCAACTTGAAGTTATTGAGTTTTCTAAGAGACAAGTTCCATGTCACCTTGGTTAACTACCACCAAGAATTCTGCTAAAATAGAAATTTTAAGTTTCCCTAGTTTGACCAAGGCAAAGTCAAACTGAGATTTTCTTGCTACATTTTTAATACTCCATCTCAAGAAGAAAGGGATTATCAACCACCCATATCCTGTACTTGTGGAACTCAAACTTCCCTCTTGACAAGGCCTTAGTCAAAATATCAACATCTTGTTCCTCTGTTGGAATGTACTACAACAACATATTCCACCTCTATACACAATCACGTAGATGGTGATACCGTATATAAATATGCTTGAATCGGTCATGAAAAATCAAAATTTCAGAGAGTTTTATATAACTTCTATTATCACAGTAAATCACAGCAGGATCCATCATCTCAACAAACAGACCAAAAATTATCTTTCACATCCTAGTCACCCCACATGTTGCTTGACTTTCAGCCATGTATTTTTCTTCTGCTAAGATGAGTGCCATTGATATTTGTTTCCTCTTGTACCAAGAAACCAATGTAGACCCAATGTTGAAAATTCCACCTGATGTACTTGTTATCTCAAAATCAGGTCCTGATAGGCTGCTGGTCAGGTTTACTCTAAGTAACTATTTCAAACCTACTTTAGGCTGAGGCTTAGCCTCCTCAACCTGAGAGGGCTCTCTCAAAAGCGGTTAATGATTTTGATTATAGATAAGATGGCTAACTCTTGTGAAACAACTGTGAGAATATGAATGGTGGAAACAAATTTAACAACTATCCATTGGGCTCATGGAGTCAACAACATCTCAATATGACAATGAATTCAACCTTACATAGAAGTCAGGGCATTCAACATTTAAAATATTCAGAACATAAAAACTCATATAGGACCACACAGTTTATGAATGCATACAGGAAGTCAGAGCACCTCAAGTGAATTTTGAGTGATTACACATCCATACCACTGCAAGAATTAGGAAAATGACAACATCACATATTTTGAACATAAAAATCCCTCATGAATCCTGAGAAGTAAAGCCAAACATGTATTACTGAAACATAGTTTTACATAAGCCAAATACCAGCCTTTTTCATAAAATTTGCAACCATTATTACATTGCTGCTCCAGCTATATATAGAGTTCTTCTACCTAACTGAGATTCCTCCTCAAGCATGAGGGGAATTCAAATTCCTCCTTATTTGACACCTATTGACACTTAAACTAACTATTTAATACAAAAGACAGCTAACCAGGAGTCCTAGAGACCTAAGACAATTAGGAGTGTAACTCCTCATTATGATCAAAACAACCTTATCTAGGAATTAAACACTCCTTTTGACACATAAAACTCCATGAAGTCGAATTTTATGAAGCCCATAACCTTCCAGCTGTCCCTTGATGACTCATCCTTTTGTTGTTCCTAGAAACTAGGAAATTGTCCCTTGCTCTGTTCTAGCTGAAAAATAGGTCTCGGGACAGAGCTCATAACTTCTCATAAAAAATGTGTTTGGAAAAAATGAATGAGTATGTTTTGAACCAATCCATGTGTAACAAAAACCTCTCTTGGTTTTTTGAAACACCTTTCCTACCGCTCACAATATGTCTTTGAAAAACAGGTGTCAAACAGAAAAATATGCTTGTGAAAAACTGCACCTACAACAGTTTCGTAGCGCGACTTTGGTCCTTCATTTCTCCCAGATCATAATGGATTTGAAGAAATTGGAAGAGGATTTTGTACTTAAGTATCTTAATAATGAAAACCTCTTTCACTTTTTAGAAATGAGGTTTCAACTGCTCAGAAACGCTTCTAGAAATTGACTGGTAAACAGGGAGAGAAAGTTCCTCCTTTTTGCTTTTGGTCTCCACAAGGATTTTCAAAATCAATTACCCCGGTTGTTCTTCATACAATTGCATTCGATTATCTTGTTTTACATACACTGTAGACTTGGCCCAAAACCTCTTTAATGCTGCCTTAAGCATCATGAACAAAACTAGCTATGAATAATGATCATTTTGATAACACATAGCTTTAGAGTTCATCTATGTCCTTTCTCTACTTGTTTTACCCTTGCTGGATGCTCACACTTTGTTAATGATCCTCTTCATAAATTGCTATGTGATTTCTTTTAGCTAAGGATGTCCTTCACGCTTAGCTGAATCTCCAAGTCTTCAATTTGCCTCTTCATCACTTTGATGTTGGGTCTGAGCCTAATTCAGGAACTGCCTCGCTTGAATTTGATGAAGATTTCTGATCTCTGCTCACCATGAGTTTGTTTGCACAAACTAAGAATTATATCAAATTCCTATTGTATGAACACGACCAAGATCAACATGAATATGTCCAAGATCAATTAACTCTTCCCTTACCCTTTTTCTTTGAAATTTTGTCAGTGATAACAGTGGCTCCACTTGGGATAGTGTGCCCTTGTGGTACACTAGGAACTCGTATGTCTAGTGCTTTATCCTCTTATGATGAAAAAAAAAATTATTTGACAAACATTTCCTTTAAGTTTCTTGGGCCTTCACCTCTGGCTTAAGCTTGATGATCACTGTAAGTGAAAGAAAGAAAACTACATCTACTTAAAAAATGCTTAGTCAACCTTGAGCTTATTTGCAATTTCCTACCTACCCTATCAATTTCAAGCTTCTTTAAGCTCAATCAATGTGAAATTTCCAATGTAGCCAATCATTTGTCTTATCTGATATTTGAGTTTTTTTACTACATCGAAATTCAGAGCAACTATGATATTGTGATGACCACTGCCACTGAAATTGCCTCCGATTTTCATAGAAAAACTGAAACACTGGAGAGTAAAAATCTTCCATGTATTTATCTATAGGATCCCAAAATACGTGATCAGCTTGATGATTCTTGTAACTTTCTAGTTGTGCAAACTGATCTTCAACAACAGTGTACTCTTCCTCAATTGTAAAAGAGAAAGGAAGCAACACTCTCTCCTTGTGTTCTGACATAGAAACCTTTTGAAAAGAATGATCATCATAACACTCTTCATTTTCAGACCACTGATTCTCAACCACAAAAGACCCCTTTGATGTGCTATCCAACTGCCTTTCTGCATGATGCCCACAAACAATGTACTTTTCTTCATTATAAAGATCATTCTTTGATGCAAGCTGCTGCAAGGAATTACAAACATGAACCATCTTTTCTTCTGCCTGAGGGTTATAACAGCTATCTTCCAGTACTTCTTCTTGGTGTTTGCAATCAATTTCATACTCATTGTGATCAAAATCTTGGCAAATTTGCTGCATATTTTCATTTATATCAAAAGATGAAACATGGTTTTCATAAGTAAACCCCTGTTGATTTTCATGGTGCATTTCTTCTTGGTGTTGAAATGCATTGTTATGAAGAGCCTCTAAAATTTCTTCATCCATAAATTCATCATCATCATAACAATCCTCCAAGCACTGAATAAGACTTAAAGAATGTTTACAAAAATCTTTGAACAACAATAAAGAAGGATGACATTCTTTATACATCTCATAGAATTCATCATGAAAATTAGCAAGCGAATATATTGAACCATTTTCCAAACCTTTGTACCAAGACCATGCTTTTCCTTCTAAAGTGGTCATAAACATTTTCATGAGATAATCTTCAGGGAACTGAACTTTAAGACTGCGTACATGCATATGGAACCTAACCAAATGAAGAGCAGCATTGTCTTTCTTTTCATCTTTGAATATTGGAAGATCCTCTAACCAATCAACCTTTGGCATAGGGTTTGGAAAACCAGGGATATGAGACCGATTCATAGGAGCATACTTGGCATTCATTCTTGCAGTGGAACTCATCTTGAAACTTCATCAAGCTACTGATCTTCTAGCAGTGGATTCACCTTCCAATTTGTTATTTGATGTGTGGAGTCGCCAAGGTAGTTTTGCAGCCTCAAAATGATTTCTGAGCTCCTGCTACCTTCAGAAGTTCAGCCTCTTAATTTCGGGAATGAATAGACTTCAGGCTCCTAGCAGACGCACCAAAATGTTATCTCAAAATTAGGTCCTGATAGGCTGCTGGTCAGGTTGACTCTAAGTAACTATTTCAAACCTACTTTAGGCTGAGGCTTAGCCTCCTCAACCTGAGAGGGCTCTCTCAAAAGGGGTTAATGATTTTGATTATAGATAAGATGGATAACTCTTGTGAAACAACTGTGAGAATATGAATGGTGGAAACACATTTAACAACTATCCATTGGGCTCATGGAGTCAGCAACATCTCAATATGACAATGAATTCAACCTTACATAGAAGTCAGGGCATTCAGCATTTAAAATATTCAGAACATAAAAACTCATATAGGACCACACAGTTTATGAATGCATACAGGAAGTCAGAGCACCTCAAGTGAATTCTAAGTGATTACACATCCATACCACTGCAAGAATTAGGAAAAGGACAACATCACATATTCTGAACATAAAAATCCCTCATGAATCCTGAGAAGTAAAGCCAAACATGTATTACTGAAACAGAGTTTTACATAAGCCAAATACCAACCTTTTTCATAAAATTTCCAACCACTATTACATTGTTGCTCCAGCTATATATAGAGTTCTTCTACCTAACTGAGATTCCTCCTCAAGCATGAGGGGAATTCGAATTCCTCCTTATTTGACACCTATTGACACTTAAACTAACTATTTAATACAAAAGACAGTTAACTAGGAGTCCTAGAGACTTAAGACAATTAGGAGTGTAACTCCTCATTATGATCAAAACAACCTTATCTAGGAATTAAACACTCCTTTTGACACATAAAACTCCATGAAGTCGAATTTTATGAAGCCCATAACCTTCCAGCTGTCCCTTGATGACTCATCCTTTTGTTGTTCCTAGAAACTAGGAAACTGTCCCTTGCTCTGTTCTGGCTGAACAATAAGTCTTGGGACAGAGCTCATAACTTCTCATAAAAAATGTGTTTGCAAAAAAGGAACGAGGCTTTTGTGAACCAATCCATTCTTAACAAAAACCTCTCTTTTTTTTTTTAAACACCTTTCCTACCGCTCACAATATGTCTTTGAAAAACAGGTGTCAAACAGAAAAATATGCTTGTGAAAAACTGCACCTACAACAGTTTCGTAGCGCGACTTTGGTCCTTCATTTCTCCCAGATCATAATGGATTTGAAGAAAGTGGAAGAGGCTTTTGTACTTCAGTATCTTAATAATGAAAACCTCTTTCACTTTGTAGAGATGAGGTTTCAACTGCTCAGAAACGCTTCTAGAAATTGACTGGTAAAAACAGGGAGAGAAAGTTCCTCTTTTTTGCTTTTGGTCTCCACAAGGATTTTCAAAATCAATTACCCCGGTTGTTCTTCATACAATTGCATTGGATTATCTTTTTTTACATACACTTTAGACTTGGCCCAAAACCTCTTTAATGCTGCCTTAAGCATCATGAACAAAAATAGCTATGAATAATGATCATTTTTATAACACATAGCTTTAGAGTTCATCTATGTCCTTTCTCTGCTTGTTTTACCCTTGCTGGATGCTCACACTTTGTTAATGATCCTCTTCATAAATTACTATGTGATTTATTTTAGCTAAGGATGTCCTTCACGCTTACTTAGTTGAATCTCCAAGTCTTCAATTTGCCTCTTCATCTCTTTGATGTTGGGTCTGAGCCTAATTCAGGAACTGCCTCGCTTGAATTTGATGAAGATTTCTGATCTCTGCTCACCATGAGTTTGTTTGCACAAACTAAGAATTATATCAAATGCCTATTGTATGAACATGACCAAGATCAACATGAATATGTCCAGGATCAATTAACTCTTCCCTTACCCTTTTTCTTTGAAATTTTGTCAGTGATAACAGTACTCTTCCGGTTTGATGGACTTCTTGCCTTCCCTTTGTCCATCAATACCATAATCTGAATTCGATAGTGCCTCTTCGGTATCATAGAACATGCTTAGCTTCCCTCCAAAATAGTTTGGTTGGCCTAACCATACCTTGACTCAACTAGTTGACTGCATAACACATGCCTAGTCATGTGTTCACAAGATACATGGTTGAACCCATAAACTCTCGGTAAATAGTCACATCAACATCCTCACCTGAAGTGGCATCCCCTTTCCTCCAATTGGTCACTAGAGGAGTCTCCATGGGTTTGCATCTGTCCATGCAAAACCTTTGAAGTATCTCATTGGCATACTTTTCCTGAGAGACAGGTAGTTCCCCATCACCTTTCAATACTTCCAATCTAAGGAAGCAGTGCATGAGACCCATGTCCTTCATTTCGAACTCTCTTGAAAGGTACTCCTTGCAATATATGGTTAGTTTCTCATCACCAAATAGGATCAAGTCATCAAAATATAAAAAATAATCAATAATTTACCTTATACTAAAATACGATAGAGGTTTGCATCCAATTCTCTTTTGGTTAAGCCCAAACTGGTGGGATAGCCATGGATCTTGGTGTATGAAGCATGGGATTCTTTCTTGAGACCATATAATTCTCTCTTTAGTCTACACACATGAGACTCTTGATCATAAGTCTCGAATCCTTCTGGTTTCTTGTTATACACCTCCTCCTGAATAACTCCATTAAGGAATGTTGTTTTCACATCCATTTTGGTGGACCTTCCACCCTATCTATGTAGCCAAAGAAAGGATTGATCTGATGGATTAGTACCTTGATACAAGAGAAAAATTCTCCTCATATTCAATCCCCTCCACCTGAGAGTACCCCTTAGCCACAAATATGGCCTTGTAATTTTCTATGCTTCCGCCTGGTTCCTACTTCACCTTGAAGATCCATATCGAACCCACAATTCATTTGTTTGTTGTTATTGGGACCACTTCCCAAACATTGTTCTTCACAATTGATCCATACTCCTCCACCATTGCATCAACCCATACTATTTTCTCTACTACTTCCTCGAAAGAGGATTGTTCAGAGTCATTAGATCCATGTAGCTAGTGTACCAATCTGGTGACCTTCTATGCTTGCATTGATTTGAAGGAGCACCCACATTCTCCCTCGCATCCAGCACAAGTCTCTCAGATTCTATGGTTATCTTCTTACCTTCTCTGGATGGTTTTGCTTGAGTGGTTATCTCCACTCTTTTCTCCTCAACTTGTGGCTTCTCCACAACATGTTGAGGTTCCTCCTTTGGAGATAAAATCTCTATTGTAACATCCTTTATTTTTGATAAGCTAGTTTTTATTTATAAAAGAGGGTATAAAAAAAATGGAAAAAAAAAAAAGATGAAATGAAACCCCGTCAAAAGAAAAATAAAAATTTCTATAAGTGAGCCAATTTAATGTCACTACAAAGAAATAAATTACATTGTAATAAATTAAGGTTTTGTGTGTACCTTGTTTAAATGCCACAACCTGTTGTTTTGATTTGAATCATATTGTTTAACCATGATCAAATCATTTAAATTTATGTTTTAGATTAGTGAATAAGTTCACCAAATTGTTTAATCTTGATATAACATTATTAGATAGAATAGAATAGAATAACTTGTGGCCTGACATTCTCAAAATTTGGCTAAAGGATATATTAAATTAGGGTTACAAGCAAATTAGGAAAAGGAATTGTTGCTAGTTCAAAATCAGCCAAATTTAGATTAAGGTTGGATTGATTAGTACTTAATTACCTCTTAAGGGTGATTAATTATTTTATTGTGTTTTTAACCAAAGTGATAAATGACAAGGCAAGTTTGTCGTGAAATGCTAAGAAGTCATCACCTTTGGACAGTGATCCTCCTCCTTGCCTAGATCAACGGCAAGGAATCCATTTGATACCCCCTTCCACCGTTGCATGATAACGGAAAGGAGGGGGGGGTGTCCAA
The DNA here is from genome assembly GCA_000404065.3 of Pinus taeda. NCBI lineage: Eukaryota > Viridiplantae > Streptophyta > Pinopsida > Pinales > Pinaceae > Pinus > Pinus taeda. The sequence goes on along the minus strand of APFE030001893.1, from coordinate 57,990 downwards.
AAAGTGGTATTCCTCAAGGTAGGCCTCTCGCAACTTATCACGCCCTCCTCCATTTGCACCCCCACCCACCCCGGCTCATTACCACTTACCACTACCCCCCTCCTCAAAAATCTACTATCAACCTCACTCATATGTCATCCTACCAACGGTCATTCCCTTTCCCATGCCTTCCATCCCCCAACCATTTCATTCCATTTATCCATATCCATTGCATTCTATCTGCTATCTGTTTCTTCCGACCATTACATTCTCTCGTTGGCCATAAATGAAAATCCTCACATTTAGTAATGATTTCCCTTTAACGATAATGCAATCTCTATTATAAATAATCCCCTCAACCCCATTACACGATTTTCCTTCGATTTTCCTTTTATTCATGTTTCCTAAGTTTGACTACTCTGTACTTCTGCTATGCGACATAACTGAATTTTACCATCAAAATGAAACCTTCTTTCTATTAGGTATTTTCATCCCTAACCTTTTGTTATTTCTTCCTCCTAATTATACAAGTAATGGCTCCTAAAGGAATATACTAGCTCTCTAGTAATCAAACCTCATCACAGGAAAATCCCAAAGTCTTTGATACCCTAGACCTTGATCACATTCCTTTAGCTAACTAGTTCTTCAAAATTAGAAACAGAGAGTGCAAATTCGATATATTCAAATTGCACCATTGGTTAAAGTAGACTTACCAGGACTTTGAAGATGAACCAACTTATGGGAATCTTTATTGCCAATGTACATGTTTTCTCACACCCATCCTTTTCTTGACTTAGTCATGTGGTGTCAATCTAAGTACAATCCCTTATAGAGAACTGTGATATCTCAAAATGGAGATATTATGATATCCATCACCCCTAAAACTATCAATAAGTTGCTTCTTATCCCTCAAAATAATTCCCTTAGCTTTTCCTCCACTACTCTCTTAATGGATCTATACCATAAGCTCACTTTCCCCCAAAAAGCTCAAATTTTTAAGATCTTTCTTCGAGAATATGTTGAACTTCCTAAAAATAACCCACCATACCCAGCATCCATGTTCCCTGAGAGAGCTAAACACATCATTTCCTTATTTTCTTTCTTGTTAGGTTACCAAACATATCAATGGGTAGATGAATGTATTCTAGGCTATCCATCCATCTTCTCCAAAGAAAAGAAAAATTCTTTCATGTGTAATTACAATCTATTTTTGGCTTAAAGTATGCATGAAAAGTTGATGAAAATTACCACTGTAGGAGTATTTAAATATTCCTCCGTACTAGTGCATATGATCCTTTTTCAACAAGGAGACAGGTTGCCTATAAATTCACACAAGCAGAATGATCATCAAGTGATTCAATCAGTCACACATTGGACTTCATTGATCAGGAGGAACTCAATTGAGTTCAAGTTTTCATATTTCAGTAATGGTTTTATTCACCCAGTTGCACACATTCTCAGTAGCCAGAGTGAGCCTAGGATCAGTCCAGAAATCAAAAGGACCTTGCATCTAAGTGACCAAGCCAAGACAGGGAACTGGCATCTTTGCCAGAATTATACAGAGATTAGAGTGTATGGTTGTGAACTAGATCCATACAAATTGCCCAAATATGTTCCAATGAGAATTTTCTCTCTAGAATATATTAGGAAAATGATTAATATGGATGAACTACATTTCATTTCAGGGAAGAGGAAATCTTAGTTCAAAATCAAGTCACAAGTAGGATTATTTATTTTCAATACCAAATCAATAGGTATTGAAGCAAATTTAATCCTCAAACAAATGGGATTCCAACAAATTTTCACCTGGTATTATGACCCATTCAGTATAATCTCCAACTTTAGGGTGGAAATCAGAATCACACCTTACAATCATACTCCAAGACTAGAGCTTGAAAAGTACAGAAATCAAGAATAGTGGGAGGAGAATACACTTCAAGAAGAAAAATAACGGACTTTACCTCCTTCTACCCTCTAGACTCCCACTTCTCAAAGCAAGAAGAAAAAAGGCCTAGAGAAGAATCTTCATTGTCATCAAAAGGTGAAAAAGAATTCATTATCTATCAGAAGAAACCAATCACTAACTCCAAAGGCACTACTACTCAAAGTCATAAAGAGCCTATAATCATCAATTTGGATGATTCACATGTTTCTACAGGGATAGAAGAAACTGTAATCACCACTCCATCCTCTTCTTCAATTTCACAGAATTTTTTGGAGATCATCCAGTCTGTAGGAGTAAGTGAGCAAGAGAAGCGAAACATCTTCACTAATTTCCTTGAAATTAAACATTAGAATGAATATTTGAAGGAAAAAGTCTATGCTCATTTTTGGAAACACACATCAACTTCATAACACAGTTTATTGACATCTTTTGATAGTGCAAATGGCATAATTAAAATGGAATTCCTACAAGCCCAAGTGCCTTTTCCAAAGGCTTCTTCAGATTATAAAAAGAATGTATTTTCCTATGATGCCAACCAAATACATCCAATAGATGAGATAGACATGCATAGGCAGTCTGGTGAGATTCTTTTCTCTACCGTGACTAACACTGCTATGACATTATCAAAACTAAGGACAACACTTTCAAATGTATAGTCATAACTAAAGATAGAAAATATATCCTCTTTGGCAAAGGATAACAGGGTAAAATCATTAGAAGACTTAGTGATCAAAGTTGGGTATGAACCCACTGATGTTCAAGCTGCAGAGGACATTATTAAAGAGAAGAATGCAGAAATTGTAGCATTAAGGAAGCCGCTCAAAGTACCTTCTACAGAGGATCCTCAAACCAAGGAGATAGCATAAAGTGAGAAGCACAAAGAAGAAATGTTCAAGTTGATCATTGAGAAAAATGTACAAATAAAGACAATGGAAAAGCAAATTGAGAAATTACTTAAAGAAAAAGAAGAATATGCTCAAGTAGCCATAGCACCAATTACATCTATACCTATTATAGTGTCAAGGATAGCAAGGGAATCAACATCAGCAACAACATATTCTACATCAACAGTAGGTGATTTAAACAAAGTTATACATGAGTTGTCTCTCCAGAGATAGGAGAATGGAAGGCTTCACAAGAAATTTAAGAATCTCGAGACTTAGAAGATTAAAAATGACACTCTTTATGTTGAAGAGATGCATAAGTCCCATAGATTGACCAGAAGAATAGAAGAGTTGGAAAATGGGTCATTAATGGCTTAGACCATGGCCCAAGCCAAGGAAAATATTTGGGCAAACATCAGTCATGATATAACTGAAGTTTGGCCTTGCAAACAAATTATTTTTGAACATGAAGAGTTGATAAATAGGTGTCAGATAGCTATTGAATAAGTTGGAGAACTTCTTAAGGATAAACAAAGTGAAACCATGGACATGATTAAAGTTCTCAATTCAAAAACCAGAGCTAAGTTAGAGAAGATTCATATTGTGGGCATGATAGAAACTATTTTGGAGATTAAGAAGGTTTTGCAGAAAAAGAATCTCATGACTCAATTGGAGACCAAGTGCCAAGCCTTCAAAGCTGTTGTCCAAAGGTTTTGTTTCAAGTTCAACTTACTCAATCAGAGAGGGCTACCAGTATTAATGGCACCAAATGATAGGTTGTTCAGTTTGGAAGAATATTGTCAAAATCTTTATGCAATTGCAACTGATAAAGTTGGATTTGCAGGTATAAAGGGTCACCTTACAGGGAACAAAAGCTTAGAAGCTTTGGATTTTGATTTAATAATCAAGAATGAAATCAAACACCTTCATTAAGAAGCCTACGTTTGAAAAGTATACCGAGGTTGATGAAGTCCACAGAAAATTGGTTAATCTTTCTATACCAAGTGAAGATAGGTGGGATCACTTATGTGAAATTATCGAGTAACTTTCATCACCAACTAACATACATCTAGGCAACACTTTTTGGGGACCATATCATCAACAAATTCCATAAAGAAAGTGCCAACATTTAGTAGTTTTAGGATTCCTATAGTTTTGTACTATTTTTGTACTTTTGTTAAAAATGTCTCTAGAAGATATTTCATTTTGTATAAATAACTCTTCCTTCGAGTTATTAAGGGTTGAACCCTTGGATAAGATTTCAAAGAAGAATTATAATCAAGTTGGGGATTTGGTTCAAATTAATGAAAGGATTCTAGATTTGCCTTAAATAGTTTGTCTCCTCATGAGTTTTTCTTATGTGTTCATTTCATTACGTTTTTCTTAATGTATTTAATCCTTATGGAGAAACCTAGGTAAGATCAAACTGAATATCAGTCCATCTTAAATCCCCTGTGAAGTTATAAACAATAATTAAAGATTAGTTGATAAAACTGTATGTTATTATAAACTCCTTTATATCAATAAATTGTCACACCCATCTAAATTAGAATAAATACATTTTGTTGACCAGGAAAACATTGTTTACCTACATTCCTTCTTATAATCAATTAAATATTTTTTTTGAATATTTAGTAAGTTGTAATTCCTTAAGACTCTGTTATTCACTCAATTAAAATTAATTAACTATTTTTTGACAAATAAACATCCCTTTCATTCTATTTGGAAAGTGTTAAAGTTTAAGCACTTTTTTTCAAACTATTCATAACATTGGTCATCCAAAAAACTTAAAAACAAAAAAAAAACATTTTAGATGCTCTGATATGATTAATTAGCCAAGAATAATCTCAGAGGAAAACATCAAATTGGCACCATTGTCAAGGAAGGAAAATTGAGTTATTTTCCCTGGGATAACAATTAAGTCTTTTCCTTTAAGGTGAATAAAAGAATTGTAGGTCAAATCTTTCACCTCGTGACTCCACAAGCCCAAGCTAGTCCTTTAAAACATACCAGATCGCATCTGATTCTCAAATTTTGTCTCCATTATCTGATCTAGAGAGACTAGTAAAAGAAGCCGCTTTTAGAAGGAGACTTGAAGCTTTTGCTTCTTCTTCTGTACCGCTATAGCCTGAAGGTATTTCAACTTCTAATCCCTTTAGGTATGTTCCATCCAAATTAGACTTGGTTGATCTAACACCTAGGGTTTTAGAACTATTATCTAAAGGGGTTGATCTGCAGTCAGCTCTCTTAGTCCATTCTTTGGAATCATATAAAATCCCTGAAATATTTTCGAATTCAACCAAGTCAGAAGAAGAATTAGATGTACATTTACTAGAGTTAAAACCTATTGATTTTTTCTCCCCCACTCAATATACATTTCCATCTAATTCTACCCAACTTGAGGAAACATTTTCCATATATTAAAAAGCTTTGTTTGAAAATAAAGAAGAAGTTGAGATAGAGGTTTAGAAGCTAGTTATCAAAACACCTTTAAAAACTTCTAGGGATCCTCCACTTTCTTATCCTCCTCCTACCATTACACCTCCATCTTCACCTACAACTTCATCATCTTCCACTTCATCCTCTACTACATCATCTTCCACCTCTTCTGTTGAATCATCTTCATCTTCAAGTATTGCTACCTTTCAACCTATTATTCAAGCTAGGTATGTTGCCTTACATCATCCTAACTAGCTCAATAATTTTCTTGATGGGTATTTAAAACACCTACCAAGTTTTAATGGAGAAATTGGTTTGTCTATTGAAGATCATTTAGCTTCCTTCTTGGATATTGCTGATAATATGAACAGTGAACATGAAGATGTATATATGAGATTATTTGTTCAATCACTAGAAGGGAATTTTAGGATTTGGTTTAGACAACTAAGAGCTGATTCAATTCATTCTTGGAATGAATTAACTACCATATTTAGGAATCAATGGGGTGTTAAGAAGGATATGGTTTACTATATTACATAATTTAAAGAAATGAAAAGAAACCACAACGAACTAGTGGTAGATTTCATAAAAAGATTCAATAAACTTTATCATAAGATGCCATCTCACTGTGAACCACTAATAGTAATAGAAAAAGTTACATTTTCTAAATCATTTGAAGATGAATTTATAGTCATGCAAACAAATGTTATATAAGTTGAGGCTAATAGGTCAACATCATCTAAACTTAAAGCTAAGGCTGAAGAAACTAAAAGGAAAATGAAAGTTAAGGAAGAAGGATCTTCTTCAATAACTAAAAATGAAGATCAAAATATAGATCAGATCAGATCATTACTTAGAAACCTTTCAAATAGGATTTTGAAAATAGAAACTCAGCCTAGAACAATTCAAAAAACTATTGCCAAACCTCAAACTCATGTTAGAAGAGCCCCCCAAACTCAAATTTTGAAAATACCAAATATTGTTCAACAGATCCAACCCACATTGACAATTAATGAACAACAACTAGAAGACATTGGCCCTTTCATTTTTGAAGATATAAATAATCTGGACCATTCATATTTACAAAATTCTATTATTTCTCTCCCTTTAAATCAATCTTCTCAAGATCAAGAATACTCTCAAATTTCAAAATATCAGGTCTTTTCTAATTTTTTAATTGAAGAATTGAATAGGAGATACGATTTAAGACCTAGGTCAGGGCCTAGTAGACCTCCTAAAAGCCCCATTGTAAATGAACCACAAATCAAATCCACCAAAACTCAAATAACAACAATTCAACCATTGAATCAAATAAATGAAACAACTCTAATTGATAAAACTGTTTTAACCACTTTTAATGTTGAAAGGGAACTAGAAAGAGTTAAAATACCCGTTCTTTTATCTGAACTTTCAAAGAATCGAGGATACAATAAACAAGTTTCCAAATGGATCCAGTCATCCAGTGTTGATGTTGAAGGGGATGTAATAATCTTACAAGATAAAAAAACCTTCAGTAGTCTTTGGTCCCAGCTTAGACATGATTGATGAATATGTACCACCTTTTTATGTGACTCTAAAAGTTCATGATTTCTTGTTATATAACTGCATGTTAGATTCTAGGGCTTCCAATAATCTGATGCCAAAGGTAATCATGAACCAGATGCAATTAGAGGTCACTATAACCTATCATGATCTTTACACTTTTGACTCCAAGAAAGTACTTTGTCTTGGACTTATAAAAGATCTAGCAGTTACTTTAGCTTAGATCCCTGTTAAGAGTGTGGTTTTAGACATTTTAGTCACTAATATCCCCCCCAAATTTGGCATGTTATTATCAATATCTTGTTGTGCCAAATTAGGTGGAAGGCTTCAAATGGACATGTCTTATGCTACCATTCCTGTATATGGGGGTGAGCATCTCAGATTATACAAAGAAGTAAGATTCATGAATACTGTTTGTAAATATGATTAAGCCAACAATCATCCTTTTTATGCAGTAGGACCTTGTATGTTTTGAATTATCATCAAATAATTCACAAAACACTTAGCTTACTATTGAGAACATTGTAGACAATCCTAAAGCCATCAACACTTATATTTGGAAATTGTACTTTGATGGTTCTTGCTCAACGAAAGGAGAAGGAGCTAGAATTGTATTAATTTCACCATACAAAGAAAATATTACCCAATCCTATAAACTTGATTTCGATGTGACTAATCATGTAGCAAAGTATGAATATTTCCTACTAGGATTGGAATTAGTAAGAAGTCTTAAGGTGCAGAATCTAAGTGTCTTCAGTGACTTAGAACTTATTTGAAAACAAGGAATCTTCATCAAACTAAGCACCCTAGAGTTGGATCTTATAGGAATGAGATTTTGGATTCAATAGATAATTTATTTTCATCATTTAACATCACTGCTATTCCAAGAGATCAAAAATTTCATGCAAATTCCTTGGATGTTTCTGCTAGTTCTTTTAAAATTCTCAATCAAATGCTTATCCAATATCAAATTCAAGTTAAGTATAGACCATCTATTCTTGAAAATCTTAAACAGTGGAAAAAATTTGATGATGACGAGAGTTAAAATCCTTTTTGCAAGTAATTCATGAATTTTCAACCCTACAAATTGAGGAAGAACAACTTAATAATCATGAAGTTTTTAAGGAAAATCAAACACCACAATTTGACTCAAAAATTGTTGAACATAGCATTATTCAATTATCTAGAAATTTTATTCCTAAAGGGTTAGTCCCTCTTGAAAAGCTCTTTGATCATAATGATGTTCCCAAACATCCATTATCAAATGCACCTGAGAAAAATATTGAAACTTGTAACAATGGAAATTCTAAAGAAATAAGAAATATTAAAATTTATTCATCCCTATTAATGGACGCCAAACACAAATATTTATCCCCCCAAAAATCCTATAAAGATGTTTTACCTGATCTTATAATTAACTAAAGACATATGATACATCTCTCATTGAACATAAAATCCCATTAAAACCAGAGGCTAAACCTTTTAAGAAATAATTAAGGAGAATTAATCATATCCTTCGAGTTATTGAAAAATAACTCAAAAAGATACTTGATACTAAAATTATAGTTCGATTGAGATATTTTGATTGGGTAGCTAATTTAGTTCCAGTGAGAAAGAAGAATGGTGAAATTAGACTATGTGTGGATTTTTGGAATTTGAATAAATCATCTTTGAAAGATAATTATCCATTACCCAAGATGGATCAATAGATCATAAAGTTTCAGGAGCTAATAAAATTTATATCTTAGATGGTTTTTTTGGATACAATCATATTATGGTTAGTCTAGAGGATAGAGAAACTACAACATTCACAACTCCTTGGGGTACATTTATGTATGCCCGGATGCCTTTTGGGTTAACTAACATTTGGAGCTACTTTTCAAAGAGCTATGTACTTAGCATTTATGGGTAAGACAAACAAATTTGTTGTTATTTATCTTGATGATTTGACTATTTTTTCTAATTCTGATCAGAAACATTTAAAGCACTTGAGAAAGGTTTTTGACGGGTGTAGAAAGTTTGGGATTTCTCTTAATCCAAAAAAGTCTTTGTTTGCACTCAAGGAAGGAAGAATGCTTAGCCATATTATTTCTAAGGAAGTAGTAGTCATTGATCCTAAAATAGTTTCATCTATACAAGCACTTTCACCAGCAAGGAATCAGAAGGAAATTCAGGCTTTCCTTGGGAATTTTTTTTTTTAAGAAGGTTTATTCTTAATTATGTTGAAATATTTAAGGATATCACTGATATGCTGAGAAATAATCATGAATTTAAATGGACCATTCTTGCAAGATATGCATTTGATCATATTAAAAAGGCTATTACAGAAGCTCCCATTTTAGCCAGCCCAGATTATTCTGAACCATTTAGTATCTTTGTTCTTTTGCAAAATAATAAAGATGGGGATGAAAAACCTATTTCCTTTTTTAATAAAGTAAAGAGATATGTTGAGCTAAAATATGAAATTATTGAAAAATGGGCCTATTCTTTAGTTCAAGCCCTGAAAGCTTTTAGAGTCTATCTCCTTCATTCTTCTATTATCGCCTATGTACCCAATAGTGTTGTTAAAATTGTGTTAACTCAGACTAATACTGATGGAAGGAGAGGGAGAGGGATAACTAAGATTTTAGATTATGATCTCATTATCAAAACTACAAAGTTGGTAAAATTTCAAGGCCTCGCTAAGCTTCTTTCTAAGTCAAATTGTAAGATATTGGGAATAAATTCTATTTTTGAAATCCCACCACAGAAGAATACACAAGAACCTTCTAAAATCCCAACACAGAAGAATCCACAAGAACCTTATGAAGAGTACCAAATGAGAAGAATCCACAAGAACCTCCTGAAATCCCAACAAAGAAGAATCCACAAGAACCTTCTTTATCAAACCAATCAATTCTGATTCATATTGATGAGAAATTTTTATTATCTGATTGGTACACTGATATTGTGAATTTTCTTATAGATTTTGAGTGTCCATCTGAATTTACAAAGAATCAATGTAAAACGTTAAAGTTAAGGGCCATAAGATATTGTATTGTTAACGCAAATCTATATTGGAAGGATCCTATTAAAATCCTTTTACTTTTCTTAACAGAAAATGAGACAAGTGATCATTGATCAATTTCATGCATGTATTTGTGGAGGGAAATATGCTTGGAGGGCTACAACACACAAGATTTTAAGAGAAAGATTTTATCAACCTATTCTATTTTCCCAAGTGGGAGTAAAGGTTAGAAGTTGTACTCAATTTCAAATGTTTGCTGGAAAGCAAAGATTAGCAGCACTTCCATTAGTTCTAATACTAGTTCAAGCACCTTTCCTTCAATGGGGATTGGATTTCATTGGTGAAATTCATCCTCCATCAAGTAATCAACATAGATGGATATTGAATGCCACAAATTACTTTACCAAATGGGTACAAGCCATTCCAGTGAGAAATGCAACTGATACTATATTTATTAAATTTATTGAAGAATATATATTGTCTAGATTTGGATGCCCTCGACAAATAGTGACAAGCAATGCAATAGCATTTAGCAATGTCAATATGATTGACTTCTATCATAAATACCAAATCTGGTTGCATCATTCTAATCCATACTATCCACAAGGAAATGGACTGGGAGAGTCCTCAAACAAGAGTTTGGTTAAACTCATAAAGAAAACATTGGAGGATCACAAAAGGAGTTGGGACAGTCATCTCATTTATGCACTTTGGGCTAACACGATTTCACCAAAGAGATCGACAAGTAAATCTCCTTTTCAGCTTGTTTATGGTAAAGAAGCTATATTTCCCACACATTTAGCTTTTTATGTCATGAAGTTTTTACAAGACGAAAATGAAGAGCCTAATGATTTCTTTAGAAGGTTAAAACATATTATAAAACTTAATGAACATAGAGATGAAGTTCATTATAAGCTTTGGAAATATCAAAACAAAATGAAAATCTTGTTTGATAGAAAAGCTAGGGAAAGATATTTTAAAGAAGGAGATTTGGTATTAAGATGGGATGCTAGAAGAGAAGACAAAGGAAAACATGGAAAGTTTGATAACCTCTAGTTTGGAATTTTTAGCATTGTTGAGGTTAAGGGTAATAACACTTTCATCCTACAGAATTTGGAAGGACAATATTCCTCATTGTTTGCCAATGGGAAATACTTAGAGCAGTACATTTAGTATTGAGAAGTTCCCCATTCATCCATCATTGTATATCACCGGAGATTTTATTTCACATGCAATGTGTATTTGTTTCAATAGAGATCCCATTAGAGCGAGGAGAAGGCACATAGATCTGCAAGTTCTCTTTAACATGTAGGAGGAAGTAGTCCCCAGTTGGAGCCAATGTTGTAACATCCTTTATTTTTGATAAGTTAGTTTTTATTTATAAAAGAGAGTATAAAAAAAGGAAAAATGAAAATGAGAAAAGGAAAATAAAATAAAAATATGAAATGAAACCCTATCAAAAGAAAATAAAAATTTGTATAAGTGAGCCAATTTTAATGCAACTTCAAAGAAATAAATTACATTTTAATAAATTAAGGTTTTATGTGCAGCTCGTTTAAATGCCGCAACCTATTGTTTTCATTTGAATCATATTATTTAATCATGATCAAATCATTTAAATTTATATTTTAGATTAGTGAATAAGTTCACCAAATTGTTCAATCTTGGTAGAACATTATTAGACATAATATAATAGAATAAATTGTGGCCTAACATTCTCAAAATTTGGCCAAAGGATATATTAGATCAGGGTTACAAGAATATTGGGCAAAGGATTTGTTGCTAGTTAAAAATGAGTGAAATTTAGATTAAGGTTAGATTGATTAGTACTTAATTACCTCTTAAGGGTGATTGATTTTTTGTATTAATTTAAACTTTATTATGTTTTCAACCAAAGTCATGACAAGGAAATTTTGTCATGAAGTGCTAAGAAGTTGACATCTTTGGACAGTGATCCTCTTCCGCATCCAGATCAGTGGTGGGTAAGCCATTTCACACCCCCCTTCCAATGTTGCACGATAATGGAAAGCGGGGGGGGAGGATCCAAAAAGTATTTTTCCTCAAGGTGAGCCCCTCACAACATGTAACTCCCTTCTCACTTCGCATCCCCCCTTCTCATTACCACTTACCGTTACCCCCCCCCCCCTGCCCCCCGAAATCCACTTATCTACTTCACTCATACATCATCCCGCCAATGGCCATTCCCTTTCCTGCACCTTCCATGCCCCAACCATTTCATTCCACGTGTCCATATCTATTTCATTCTATTTATCTATCTGTTTCTTCCAGTTGTTACATTCTGTCGTTGGCCATAAATGAAAATCCTCCCATTCAGTAATGGTTTCCCTTTAACGGTAATGCATTCTCTATTATAAATAATCCCCTCATCCCCATTACGAGATTTTCCTTTGCTTTGTCTTTTATTGAGGTTTTCTAAGTTCGATTGCTCCTTGCTTTTTCTCTATGGAATAATTGAATTTACCATCAGAATGAAACCTTCTTTCTATTAGGTATTTTCATCCCTAACCTTCTGTTATTTCTTCCTCCTAATTCTACAAAGAATGTCTCCTAAAAGAAAATACCAACCCTCTAGTAGTCAAACCTCATCATAGGAAAATTACAAAGTCTCTGATACCATAGGCCTTGATCACATTCCCATAGCTCACTATTTCTTCAAAATTATAGACATACAGTGCAAATTTGATATATTCGAATTTCACCATTGGTTAAAGTAGAATTACTAGGACATTGAATATGAAATCAGCTTATGGGAATTTTTATTGCCCACGTACATGTTCCCTTAGAACCATCATTTTCCTGACTTAGTCATGTGGTGTCAAGCTAAACAATCCCTTACAGAGAACTGTGATATCTCAAAAGGGAGAGATTTGATATCCATCACCCCTGAAACTATCAATAAGATGATTTTTATCCCTCAAAATAATTCCCTTATCTTTTTCTACATTGTTGTCTTAATGGATCTATACCATAAGCTCAGTTTCCCCCGAAGAGCTCAAATTTTTGAGATCTTTCTTCCAAAAGATGTTGAACTTCCTAAAAATAACCCTCCATACCCACCATCCATGTTCCCTAAGAGAGCTAAACACATCATTTCCTTACTTTCTTGCTTGTTAGGTTACCAAATAGATAAGTTGGTAGATGAATATATTCTAGGCTATCTATCCATCTTCTCCAAATAAATAAAATTGCTTTGATGTATAATTACAGTCAATTCCTAGCTATAAGTATGCATGAACAATTGAAGAAAATTACTACTTTAGGAGTATTTTAATATTCCTCTGTACTAGTGCATATGATCCTTTTTCAACAAGGAGACAGGTTGCCTATAACTTTACACAATAAGGAGGATCAACAAGTGATTTAATCAATCACATGGTGGAATTCATTGATTAGGAGGAACTCAACTGAGTTCAACCTTTCAAATTTCATTGACTATTTTATTCATCCAATTGCACATATTCTCAACCGCCAGAGTAAGCCTAAGATCAGTCCAGAAATCAAAAGGATCCTACATCTAAGTGACCAAGCTAAGATAGTGGACTGGTATCTTTACCATAATAATATAGAGATTAGAGTGTATGGTTGTGAACTAACTCCATACAAATTTCCCAAATATGTTCCAATAAGAATTTTCTCTCTAGAATATATAAGGCAAATGATTAATATGGATGAACTACATTTCATTTTAGGGAAGATGAGATCTCAGCTCAAAATCAAGTCACAAGTAAGATCATTTATTTTCAATATGAGATTAGTAGTTATTGAAGCAAATTCAATCCTTAAACAAATGGGATTCCAACCAAGTTTCACCTTGTCTTATGACCCATTCAGTATAATCTCCAACTTAAGGGTGGAAATCAAAATCACACCTTACAATCATACTCCAAGACCAGAGCTTGAAAAGCACAGAAATCAAGAATAGTGGGAGGAGAATACACTTCAGGAAGTAGAAGAATAGACTTTACCTTCTTCTACACTCCAGAATCCCACTTCTAAAATTGGGCAGGACAAGAGGCCCATAGAAGAACCTTTATTAGCAGCAAAAGGTGAAAAAGAATTCATTATCTATCAGAATAAACCAATCACTGACTCTGAAGGAACTACTACTCAAAGTTAGAAAGAGCTTATAATCATCAATTTGGATGATTAAAAAGTTTCTATAGGGAGATAAGAAAATGTAATGACCACTCCATCCTCTTCTTTAGTTTCACATAATTTGTTGGAGATCACCAAGTCTGTAGGTGTAAGTGAGAAAGAGGAGCCAAACATTTTCACTAATTTCCTTGAAATCAAATAGAAGAATGAATCTTTGAAGGCAAATGTCTAGGCTCAGTTTTGGAAATAAACATCAACTTAACAACACATGTTATTGACAGTTTTTTACTATGAAAGAGGCAGAATGCAAATGACATTCCTACAAGCCCAAGTGCCTTTTCCAAAGGCTTATTTATATTATAAGAAGATTGTATTTTCCTTTGATGCCAACCAGATACATCCAATCGACCAGATCGACATGCATAGGCAATCTAGTGAGATTATTTTCTCTACCATGACTAACACTGCTATGGCATTATCAAAACTAAGGACAGCACTTTCAAATGTATAGTCACAATTAAAGATAGAAAAGATATCCTCTTTGGCAAAGGATAACAGGGTAAAATCATTAGAAAACTTAGTGATCAAAGTTGGGTATGACCCCATTGATGTTAAAGTTGTAGAGGACATTATTAAAAGGAGGAATGCAGACATTGCAACATTAAATAAGCATCTCAAACTACCTTCTAGAGAGGATCCTCAAACCAAGGAGATAGCAGAAAGTGAGCAACACAAAGAACAAATGGTCAAGTTGATCAATGAGAAAAATGTACAGTGAAGACAATGGAAGAGAAAATTGAGAAAGAAGAAACTACTCAAGTAGCCATAGCTCCAATTACAACTATACCTATTATAGTGTCAAGGATAGCAGGGGAATCGACATCTGCAATAGAAGGGTCAACATCAACAGTAGGTGCTTTAAACAAAGTCATACAAGAGTTGTCTCTCCAGAGACAGAATGAAAGGCTTCACAATAAATTTAAGAATTTGGAGACTCAAAAGATTAAAAATGACACTCTTTATGTTGAAGAGATGCAGAAGTCCCATAGATTGACCAGAAGAATAGAAGAGTTGGAAAATGGGTCATTAATGGCTCAGACCTTGGCCCAGGCCAAGGAAAATATTTGTGAAGACATCAATCAAGATATAACTGAATTTTGGCCCTCCATACAGATTCTTTTTGAATGGGAAGAGTTGATAAATAGGTGTCATACGATTGTTTAAGAAGTTAGAGAACTTCTTAAGGATAAACCAAGTGAAGCCACAGACATGATTAAAGTTCTCAATTCGAAAAGCAAAGCCGAGTTGGAGCAAATTTAGATTGTGGATGGGACATAAACTATTCTCGAGATGCAGAAGGTTTTGCAAAAAAATGAATCTCAACTCAGTTGGAGACCAAGTGCCAAGCCTTGAAAACTATTGTCCAAAGGTTTCATTTCAAGTTCAACTTACTCAATCAAAAAGGGCTACCAAGATTAATGGCACCAAATGACAAGTTGATCAATTTGAAAGAATATTGTCAAAATATTTATGCAATTGCAACTGATAAAGTTGGATTTGTATGTATAAAGGGTCACCTTACAGGGAACGAAATCTTAGAAGCTTTGGATTTTTATTTAATAATCAAGAATGGAATCAAACACATCTTTATTAATAAGCCTACTTTTGAAAAGTATACCGAGTTTGATGAAGTCTACAGAAAACTGGTTAATCTTTCTATACCAAGTGAAGATAGGTGGGATCACTTATGTGAAATTATCATGTAATCTTCATCACCATCTAACAGATGGCTAGGAAACACTTCTTGGGGACTATATCATCAACAAATTCTTTAAATATTGTGCCAGCAATCAGCAATTTTAGGATTCCTATAGTTTTGTACTATTTTTGTGTTTTTGTTAAAAATTCCTCTAGAAGATATTTTATTTTGTCTAAATAACTCTTTCTTTGAGCTATTAAGGGTTGAACCCTTGTATGAGATTTCAAAGCAGAACTGTAATCAAGTTGAAGATTTGCTTCAAATTAATCAAAGGATTCTAGATTTGCCTCAAATATTTTGTCTCCTTGTGAGTTTTTCTTACGTGTTCATTTCATTATGTTTTTCTTCATTTATTTAAGCCTTATGGATAAATATGGGTAAGATCAAACTAAATATCAGTCCATCTTAAATCCCCTGTGAAGTTATAAACAATAATTAGAGATTAGTTTATAAAATTATCTATTATTATAAACTCCTCTATATCAATAAATTGTCACACCCATCTGCATTAGATTAGATACATTTTGTTGACTAGGAAAATATTTTTTACCTACATTCCTTCTTATAAGTAATTAAATATTCTGTTTGAATATTTAGTAAGTTGTAATTCCTTAAGACTTTTCTATTCACTAAATTAAAATCAATTAACTATTTTTAGACAAATAAACATCCCTTTCATTCTATTTGGCAAGTGTTAAAGTTTAAGTGCTTGTTTTCAAACTGTTCATAGCATTGGTCCTCCAAAAAAGTTTAAAACAAACAAAACATTTTACATTATCTAGCATTATTAATTAACCTAGAATCATCTCAGAGGACAACAAGCTCCTCCTCTGGTGGGATATGAATCTCCCTCTCAAGAGAGCACAACATGTCTTTGTCTTCATCAAATTTGAAATCCTATCGCATAACTATCATTATGAGGGATGGAAAATAAACATGGTAGTTGTGGAGAGTTTTTGTGTAACCCACAAATACCCCCAACTTTGTTGTCGACTCTAGCTTCTTCCTTGATTCTCTGGAGACATGGAAATAGACAAAGTCTCAGAAAATTCTGAAGTGTGACACATCTGGCCTCCTCCCCGAGAAATCCTCCTTCGATGTGATCATGCCAAGAATTTGATAAGACTCCTATTCTACAAATATACCATTGTTTTACATTCTTCAGCCCACAAGTGAAGAGGTAGGCTTTGGTCATGCAACATCACCCATTTTTCTCCCACAATTCTTTGGTTCTTCCTCTCAAATGTAGGAATTTACAGGGTAAGTTCCTCAGATAGAACACCAAAGGACATTGTTCACAAGCAGATCACAGATCAATACACTGGTATTCTTAACATGGTTAAAAGCCTCAAAGAGGGAAACAGTCCACGGATTAAGCCAACGCGGCCGCTTTAGGCAATTTATTAATAAAATAAATAAAATTTACATAAGCTTCTCTCATGAATGGTCACCTTACAAATCACCCTCCATGCTCTTTAAATAGATATCATGGACCAATCAAGTCTTAAGCCACAGATCAAGTGTCGGTAATACCGAAGAGAGAATGAACCATCAGATCACTTCATGTCTAGAACATATAGTGACCTTCAAATTGTAAGTTACAAAAGTACATAGTAAAGAAACACACTTTACCTAACTCTACACTAGACCAAGTTATACTTAACTATATCCTATATGTCAGAATATCCTAACATCCCCCTTAAGAACAACTTCAGATAGGATTGAAGGATGTAAAAATATGACACAATAGGAGAGGGAAGGAGGAATTAGAGCCTATCCCCCCTTAGTGATAACTTCCTGAACTCCAACCATAAATCGAAGTTTAGTAAACTTCGCCTGTGTGAGAGCCTTTGAAAATATGTCTGCAATGTGATCATCGATTGAACAATATTGCACTTCAAGAACATGGTCATCAATGATCTTTTTGATGAAGTGCATGTGTAGTTCAATGTGTTTGATGCGTTGATGTTGGACTATATCTTTTCATAGCTGAATGGCACTTTCATTATCACACCAAAGTGTAGTCGGATGTTGTTGCTGAAAGCCAAACTCTGACAAGATCTGACGAAGCCACAGGGCTTCCTTACTAGCTTCTAAGGTGCCATGATACTCTGCTTCTGTTGAAGAAAGAGAAATGGCACTTTGTTTCTTGAAATCCCATGTAATAGGTCAAGAACCAAGAGTGAAGACATAACCTGCAGTAGACTTTCAATCATTAGGGTCGTTATCTCAAAATCAAGCCCTGGAAGGCTGCAGACCAGGAAGACTTCAAGTAACTATTTCAAACCAATCTTTTGAGTAAGGCTTAGCCTCCTTAGCCTGAGAGGGCTCTCTCAAAGGGTTATTGATTTTGACTTAAAATAAGATGGCTAACTCTTGTGGGATAACATTAACAAATTTTATGGCTGGATAAACGTTACATAAGTTTCCATTGGGCCTATGGAGTCAATCATACTTCAGTAAACAGTGATACTGCCTTTTCATAGAAGCCAGGGCACTTAGCATTTAGATGTTCAGAACACATCTCACATAAAACCACAGTTCATACATGCATACAGGAAGTCAGAGCACAATCAGTGAATTCTGAGTGATTATGCATCCATGCAACTGTAAAAAGACATTAAGGAAAAAAACAAATCACACATTCTGAACATGGAAATCCTTCATGAATCCTGAGAAGAAAAACAGATAACTTATATTACTGAAAATGGTCTTTACATAAGCTAAAACAGTACTTATGTTACAAAATTTCCAACCCTCATTACATTGTTGTTTCAGCTATATATAGAATCCTTATTCTAACTAATTTGAGCTTCCTCCTCCAGAATGAGGGGAATTTAATAACTCGATCCTTATCTCTAATGATACCTATTAGCTATTTAACTGACTATTAAATACAATAAAGTGCTGACTGGAATTTTTAAAAAGTTCTAAATTAACTAGGACTCTAACTCCATTTCCATGCCATAGTGGCTACTCCTCGTTCTTTGACACCTGGTCCTGTTTCAAATTGGATAAGCTGGACATTTAATACTCCATATTGACCTTGAACGCTGAATCCTTATCTGCCCCGTGGTATTAGGAGATGTCCCCTGCTTCTCGGCTTCTGTTTTCCACAATTTGCTCAAATATATAACAGCATTTTTCTGAGCCTTTAATAACCCAAGGTATGGAACGTTGCCACATTTTTGATGTACTGTAGGCTGTATTGATGAACAAGTGTCTCTCTTTCAAAATTCCTGCTCATAATATCAAACTGTTTGTCTGCGTTAAAATCATCACCTACAGCAGTTTCGTAGCACGCTACGAAACTACTGTTGTTATTTAAAACAGCTTGATTTTGACCCGAAAACTTTATCACCCAAAACTCTGATTGCCAAAAACTCCCTTTGATTTTTCATATGTGTAACATGGATTTACATGTCTTCAAAACCATAAGCCTAAGTAAAATTGACAGAAATTTGGAACATAACCTTTCTTGAAAAGAAAATTCATTTATCAGGTAACTTGCCTAGTTGTGCCTTCAGGTCTCTAGCAGCTTTCTGTAGTTGATTAATCTCATCTTCAACTGCTTCTATTTGGCTCTTCATGGCTGCTATATAATCTTCTTCAGATCTGATGACTGCCCTGTTTGTATCTTTTTGCTTAACTTTCTCAGTTTCCTCTATTTTGGGCAGTGCTTCCTGTGCTTCCTGGAATTTTCTGGTCATAGGTCTTCTAGGTTTAAAAATAAACTCCTGAGTTGGCTCATCAAATTTAAGCCTTTTTGAGGCCTTGGTTTTCTTAACACTTTCTTGCGGTGACTGTGTCAAATCAATTTGAACTGGTTTGGACTGCTCTAATTCAATGGCCTGTAATAAATCATTTAAGCTTGCCTAAGACACTGGGCTTTCTTCAACAGCTACAGCTTTACCTTTTTCCTTATTTATTTGGCTTCTTATCCTTACCCTTGAGACTGCTTCAGATTTGCTTGCTTCAGGTACAGTCTTCTTACCCTGAGTCTTTTCCTTTGTTGATTTCTGAGGTTGTTCTTGAATGATTAGTGGCTTCACTGGTTTTGGTAGCTGTGGCTTGGTTTGCTTTTTAGCTCTTACTTCCCTTTGAAGCTCAGCTATGGTGAACTCTCTGGCTAGTTGTGGAGTAAGACCAGTCTTACTTTGGAATCCAGCCATGAAAATAAACGAATTCCAGTCTCTGCCTATCTTTTGGAGGCCATCTAACACTAGCAACTTAATCAAACCATGATGAAATAAAGAGGTTTCACAATCCTCTTTCCTCAGCTGCACCTTATCACACATCTTACTTAAACTGCGAAATAAATAAAACGGAATGTCTATGGAGACTTTCTCGGTAAAATGCAAGAGCAGTTTAAAATGGTAAGAATAAACCTTATTGTACCTTCCTTCACAGGTCAAATACTTCTGTATGCAGGTGAGAAGAAGAGCATAATGTTCTTTGACATAATACCTGGGCACTGCTTTTGTTAAGTCTTCATTTACATATGCCTCTTTTAAAAACTCCTTACAAGGATTCATATCAAATTTAAAATTTTTGAACCATTCTTCCCGTCCTCTTGGGATCTCGGTTATAGCAGCTATTGCTTCTAGAGAAACCTGTATTTCTAACATGGCTACCTTTGAATTCAAACCAGTGAAATTTAGCGCAAATTCCTTAGTTACCTGTGCATGCCCTCCTTGTATCTTTTTACAAAATTTCCAGCACCTGACATCTTTGAACGCTTTCTTCACGCCTTCATCTCTCAACGTTATGTCCAGGCCTTCAGGTTCATTCCTCTGATATTTACTGGATCTGTGCTCTTTTCTCTCCATATTTTCCTTTGAGATCTTCACACCCAAATTCTAACAGCTCCGGTTGGGATGATGGTTCAGCTCCTTTTTTAACTCAACCTCGCTTGTAAACAGGCTCGCTTGAAATCAGCCTCGCTTGAAATTCAAAATGAAACACTTCACTACATAATCGGCCGACTGGTCACTCATACAGCACTTACGACCATCATTAAGGTCTATGCATGGTAAAATCTCTTGGGAATGATATTCCTGTGCATATCTGCGATCTATTGGTGGAGTAGTGGCAAATGAATGTCCAGACATGATACAAAAGGTACACAGACTGACATGAGTAGACACAAATGCTGACTCACCTACGGACTTGACATTTCGGGAAATATTCGCTTCGAAATGCACGAATCCATGATTTCGCAGAGCTGTTAGTTATAATTTTTAATGATGCGCAGCGAAACTGCTTAATCATGACGCGCTGCGAAACTGCTAGACCATGATTGCGCTGCGAAATGGGCAAATAAGATTGCTCTGCGAAATCACTAAAAGACACGGTGACTTGGCATAGACAAGACATGACTATGGAATAATGATGGGTGGAGGAGAACCAATAGGAGTGGAGTATGATCTAAGTTAAAAACCTTTAAAACTCCAAATCCTAAGTGAGAAAAATAAAATGAAACCAACTTTAACACAGACCTTTGTCATCAAACTAGGACAGGCAATTATATGCATCAAACTTTTAGTTCTAAGTGATAACAAGGGTCACCATCCCAATTGGAATCAATGAAACCAACCAACAGAGGAGATGCTTCTGCACTATAATGAATCCCAAACTGAATTGTACCTTGTACATAACGAATTATGCTTTTAGTTGCTTTCCAATGAATTTCATGTGGGTTTTGCATAAATCGAGCAATAAGGCTAACAGCAAAGGAAAGGTCAAGACGGGTATGGGTCAGATACAAAAGTTTTCCTACAAGCTAGCGGTATAAGGTAGCATCAACTTCAGGGGACGTAATGTTAATGAAAGTTTGTCTCCAAACTAAAAGGGAGAAGGGGTTGGCTTACAATATTCCATGTGAAAGTGGCATAGAATACCATAGGCATACTTGGACTGGGAAAGGAAAATACCTTCCTTGGATTGCAAGACTTGAAGACTAATAAAATATTGCAAGTGTCCTAAGTCTGTCATTTCAAACTAGTTTTTAAGGCTCAACTTCACATGGTTTATAAGGTTGGGATCACTACTAGTAAGGATAAGATCATCAACATAAAGAAAAAGAATGATAAGAGACTTACCCACTTTCTTGGTGTAGACAGTATTGTATGAATGACACCTAGAAAATCCAGTATCTAAAAGAAAGCTATCCATTTTGGCATGCCAAGCCCAAGGGGCTTGCTTCAGACCATAAAGGGATTTCTTAAGCTGACATACAAGGTGGGAGTCTGTTTGTATAAAGCCAGGAGGTTGTTCCATATAGGTTTCTTGTTGCAAGTCCCCATGCAAGAAGGCAGATTTATCATTCAACTGATGGACTTCCCATTTGAAAGAGGCAGCAAGGGAAAGAAAAATGTGGATAGAGTTCACTTTGGCAACAGGGGAGAAGGTTTCAATATAGTCAATTCCTTCAACTTGTGAAAATCCCCTAGCAACAAGACGAGATTTATTTTTATCAACTTTTCTATCAGGTCCAAACTTGGTTCTATAAACCCATTTACATATAACAAAATTCCTTCCCTTTGGAAGAGGAACAAGATCCCATGTATCATTCTCCAATAATGAACAATATTCTTCATTCATAGCTATGTCCCAATATGGATGGCATGAAGCTTCTACAAAGGTGTCAGGATCATAATTCATTGAAGCTTGAGCTAGTAAAGAAGAGGCTATATTGAACTAAGAACGTGTATGTCATTGATCTCTAGGATCACCTACAAGGTAACCTGTCTCATCCTAAGTAGCATGGACCCATTTTTGGAAGTTGAGGAGCTAAAGGACGATATTGAGAAGATGGCGGATGATTTTCATCCTCGTTGTCATCATGTGAAGAAGAAATATTTTTAGAAGTAGAAGGGATAAACAGAAGTGGCACATTTGCCAAACTAGGCTTGTAGGGCGATATATTTTTAGCAAACTTTACACCTCTTCTAATGATAACATTTTTTGATTTAGGTGAAAGAAGTCTATATCCTTTGACATCTTCAAAATATCCAAAAAAAATACATTTTTTTCTCTTAGGTTCTAAGGATTTATGTTTCTCATCAGGAATATGGGCCCATGCTTTACTTCCAAAAACACGAAAGTGAATTACATATGGTTTAATTGAGCTCCATGCTTCTTCTAAGGTGATATTCTTTAAAACTTTAGTAGGAGTGCGATTTACTATGTAATTTGTAGAGTTAATTGCTTCTGCCAAACAATTAAGACTAAGTCCTTTAGATTGAAGCATAAAATTATCCATTTCCTTTAAGGTGTGATTCTTCCTTTTAGCTACACAATTTTGTTGTGGAGTATATAGAGCAGTATGTTGCATTTGAATTCCATGCTCAGTGCAAAAGTTGATGAATTTGTTGTTAACATATTCTCCTTCATTACCAGATCTTAGCTTAAGAATTTGATGTCTATATCGTTTCTCAACAAAGGCCTTAAAGGCCAATAACATGTTAAATACTTCACTTTGAGTTTTAAGAAGTATAACCAAGTTTTTTTGGAGAAATCGTCAATGGAAGTTAAGAAATACGTTTAGCTAGAGCATGAGACAACTAGAAGTGGACTACATAAATCACTATGCACAAGCTGTAAAGGGGTTGAGGCATGCCAAGAGGCATGTTTTTCAAAACTATCCCGATGATGTTTTCTGAGTACACATCAGGAAAAAACACCATCTCTGCAAGATACCATAGGAAGAACTATCACCATATTTTTTACATATATTTTGAAGGGAGAGATAGTTTAAGTGACAAAATCGCTCATGCCAAAGTTTGCTCACTTCATCATTATGAGCAACAAATACCGAGGGAAGAGTTGATGACCCAAATTTGTTAAACTTATACAACCTTATAGAATCATCAGCAATTCCAGTAGCTAAAATCTATCTAGGATCTCTTAGGTCCTTAATTTACAACATCATGAGGTGAAAATCCAACGCTATTACCTTCACTTGAACGAGTTATCTGATATATAGATAGAAGTTTGTAGGATAAGGTTGGAACACATAATACATCATTAAATTGACAATTGCCTAGATGAATAGTTCTAGTCCCTACAACACTAAGAGATCTATCATCACAACATATATATTTTTGGTGTTACAATCATATAAAGAAGAAAACATGGCTTTGTTTTTTCCCATGTGATAAGAAGCTCCTGAATCAATGAGCCACTCATGAGAATGAGAATAAGAAGATACATTTAGTGCGTAACCAAACCGAGATGCTTGAAAACCACATACAGAAAGTGTTATTCATGAAGATGAAGTTGAAGTTGAAGAGTGATCCAAATGGATGGTATGCTTCTTCAATGTTGCTTCCAAGGCTTCCATCTTCTTAAGGCATTTGGATTCTAAGTGGCCATCTCAATTACAAAAGTTGCAATGTCTATCAGTCTTCTTCCATTTGTTTTTATTTGCCTTATCATTTTGTTGAATTGAATTTTCATTTTGAGACTAAAAGTGTTGAGGACCTTTGGTTGGTTTAGGACCATTCATTTTAGGATGTTTCTTCTTAGGATTCTTTGAACTTGGTTTTTGTTGGGCATCTAAGGCTTTCTTAGAAGAGTTTCCAAGATTAAGAAGGCCAAGATGTAAGATTTTTTATTGTTCTCTTATTAAAGAATCACAAAAGGCATCAAAAGAGGGGGACTTGTAGGCTTGTCCTTGAGAAATAAAGGCTTCTCTAGTAGAATGGAAGGTGGAAACAAACACAGAGTAAGCTAGTCCTAACATAGTAAGAATGGAATAGATAAGGCTACCATATTATTTCTTAACCTTAACACCTTCCAAGAGAAGTCTAAGGGTCTTGAACTTGGACAAAAAAGCTTCAATGGAAGAAACATTATTGGGGTCCAAAGAAAGAAACTCATTTTCGAGTTGATGGGCTCTAATTTCATTTTTAATTCCAAAAACTTTATTGAGTTGTTTCATTGCTTCATCAGGGGTATCAAGTTCTGGGGTATGGAATCTAAGGTCTGGAGAAATAGACATTCCTAACAAACCCACGTGTTTGATCTTACTCATTTTCCCATTTGACTACCTTATCTTCATCTTTAGATTTAGACTCTTGGCCTGAGGCTATTCTATAAAGACCTTTACTTCTAAGTAAATCCTCCATGTAGGACACCCATTGGAAGTAGTTGGTGCTGTCAAGAATAACTTTGCATGGAATTTCCATTTTAATAGAAATTGAAGCTTTATATTCTAAAACTAAGTTTTCCAATGGAAATATCTCAAAAAATTAAGTCAACTAAAAAAAATGGCTCTAAAAACGGTTTCTGGATGAAGAAGTTATGGATTTTCGAAGAAAAGTTGTTAAAGATGCCGATGAAGTACGTGAATGTGCGGAAGTGAATGATAATGTTATATTTAAAAAAAAATCCCCCCTCTTTCCAAACTTAATCTAATTACCTCACTTTTTAAAAAGAATTATGTGACCCACTTTTATAAAAAAGTGAAAGTCACATTTACAATGGTACTTTATGAGCTATCAACTAAATAGTAACTTAAATAAAACATAAAGAGACTTTAGAATTATAAGTGACTCACTTTTTATAATGGGTGAGAACACTTTTACATAAAGTAACTTAAAAACATAAGATACATGTGCTTTTTGAAAAAGTAACTCAACAAAAAGAAAGATTTGAACCCAAGATCTTTATTCTCATAAAGTAACTTTGGACCAAGTGAGATAGTTTAAAAGGTTAGTAATTTTTGGAAAAGATGAATGGTTTTTTTAGTCACTGAAGCTTTGGAGTGCGTGCTTACTTGAAAAAACCATTTTTCCCTACAAAACAAAAAAACACACATCCCAACATAGACATGCAAAAAAAAACAAACCTTATGGCTTGAAGTTAGCTTTCGCTAGAAACTAAATATTTTACTCAATGTTTCTGATTTTCCGAGATCACTCTAAGGCATGGTAGAAAAGAGCATACGCAAGAAAAAAAATCCTTCCTTTATGTTTTAATTTGCCCAGGTTGCACAGTTGAGGGGAAATAGCATATGCAGAAATGAAAGGTATAGATCTGATAATAAAAAGTAGAGAGCTAAATAAACCAAAATAAACAAAGAGATAAATAACTAAAACTGCAAATAAAGATTGTATACCTCCAGATCTTAAAATTGGCATAGCTAGGGCTACCAGAAACCTTTTCGCGTGAAATGAAAGGGGTTCCTCACTAGAATGGATGCTCCTAACACAATAGAGCAATCATCTCAGCTCAAAAGCAGTCAGAAATAGTAGATCTAGGAAATGACAATCAGATGCAGTTGTACCGTCTTTGGATTTGGATCATCAATAGATGCTACCCTCAAATAGCTCTGATACGATGTAGGAATTTATAGGGTAAGTTCCTAAGATAGAACACCAAAGGACACTGCTCACAAACAGATCATAGATCAATACACCAATATTCTTGACGTGGTTAAAACCCTCAAAGAAGGAAACAGTCCACGACAAGAGCCAACACGGCCACTTCGGGAAATTTATTAATAAAAGAAAGAAAAATTACATATGTTTCTCTCATGAATGGTCACCTTACAAATGAACCTCCATGCTCTTTAAATAGACATCATGGAACAATCAGATGTTAATTCGCCGATCAAGTGTTGGTAATACCGAGGAGAGAATGAACCGTCGGATCACTTCATGTCTACAACATATCATGGTCGTCAGATTGTATGTTATGAAAGTACATAGTAAACAAAAACACTTTACCTACCTCTAGACTAGACCAAGTTATAATTAACTATTTCCTATGTGTTGGAATATCCTAACATCAACCACCCCATTCCACTGTGGGTTTTGGGGTGTTGTCAACTCTCATTGAATACCTTCTTTTGCACAAAAACATTTAAGCTTATTTGACACATAATCACCTCCATTATCACTCCTGAGAGATTTCACCTTCTTGCTTGTTTCTTTCTCCACCAGTGCCTTGAACTCTAAGAACTTGGCAAAAGTCTCATCCTTATTCAATATGAAGAAGATCCAACAATTTAAAGAGTAGTCATCAATAAATATAACAAAATACTTGTGCCTGGAAGTGGAGGCTATCGAGAAAGGTGCACATACATCAGAGTGGATCCTTTCAAGGACTTCAAGTGCTTTGATGTCCCAATAATGGAAAGTTGATTTTGTGTACTTCCCCAAGGTACTCCCTTTGCATGTGTCATGCTTCTCTAGTGCTCCTTGTGGGAGGCTTGTGGTAATTTGTTGCATGATCTTCAAAGAACCATGATTCAAATGGCCAAGTCTTTTATCCCAATGTTCGTTGACATCACACCTCTACACATTCTCCACCTTTCTTCTCAATGCAATACAATCCTCCACATCTATCTTCTAGAGGTTCTTCACACGAACCTCAGTCTGCTTCACCTGTCTCATGGCTATGTGTCTTAGGAATTCCTTTCCTTTGATGAATATCACATCATAACCATGGTATTAAAAAATCGTAATGGAGACAAGATTCTTCTTTATACTTCGAACAAACATCACATCCTTGAGCATGAGAGGGGAGCCTAACTCCCTCTGAAAGGTGACTGTACCAATCTCGTTTGCATTGTACCTTCCATCATCTCCCATCTCGATGTTCATCTGGATATACTTCTCCTCTAGATCATTAAAAAATGTCTATTCCCTGTCATATGGAATGAGGCACCGCTGTCGAGATACCACGCACTTCAAAACCATTGTGTTTCCATGCATGCAATGAGAGTAACATCAAGCTCAAGCTTTGAATCCAAGGCTTCATCTACTTCTCCTCTTAAGGTCTTCTTGATTTTCTTCTTATATTCACATTCCATGGCATAGTTCTGAAATTCATGACAGTCAAAGAACTTGATTCCAGAAAAACCTTTCTTCTTTCCCTCTTGGCTATCTTTGGTTGTGGATTGGGATTTCTTCCCTTTCCCTTTCTTTTCCTTTCCATCCAAGGCATATTTTTCCTCATCCAATACCTTAGATGAAGTCTCATCTCTAGTATTTTTCCTTATTTCCTCTTATACCAAATATGACCATAGTTGTTCCCAATTTGGTAGTTTCTCCCCCCATTCATTGAATATTGGTATTTGTGTCAGCTCTTGGGAAGGCCTAGAAGGGCTATACTCACCAAATGATCCTCTTCTATAGTAATGCCAACTTAAACGATTTCACCATGACATTGTGTGAACTTGCTCAGGTACTATGGACTGGTCTCGTTCCTCTATATCTTGATATTTTGAAGTTTGTCCTTGAGTGCCAATTTCCTGTGATCACTAGTATTCTAGAAAAAATGTGTCAGTGCTTGCCACATTGCATACAATGTCTCTTTCCTGTGGAGATTTTAGACAATATGGTCTCGTACTCCATCTAATATGATCCTCCTTGCCTTGGTTGCACATTTCTTCCATTCTACTAGATCCTTAGCATCAGATGTTGTTGACTACGGAATATAATTATCAATGAATTCCTTCAACCCATTATCCTTCAGTATTTCCTCCATGTTATCCTTCCATGCAACATAATTTGATCTTCCCTCAAGGGAATACTCAAGCCTTATTCCTTTAAAACCCCTCTTCTCAGTCCTAAAGAAAATCTGCTACCCCAATCTGCAAATTCAAACCTCTTGCACTAAAAAATTCAAAATCTCTCCTCTGTAGTGATTCCAGCTCTGATGCAATGTAGAAAATAGTATGTAGATTCAATATTGCTCATGAAATTTTCTAAATCACATGACATTAAGCTAATCCACTGATCTGCAGAAGTTAATTCACCATCTAGAACAAGAACCATAGACATGCAAAATGAAACATCACACATGAATATATATTTATCTAGGGGAAAACAACCACTTGAAACCCCTTACGATATATATTTCATTAATCAGATAACAGAGATGAAATAAATATGCTTGCGCAAGCCTAAGCACACATTCCAAGTGTATAATCTATCCCTTTATATGAATGACTAACTCTGGCCAACACTTAGGCAATTGTCAATCCCTCGTAGCTCTTATTTCCTTTTGTTTTTCCCTTCGGAATTTTCCCCTATTTTTTAGGAATTTCACACCAAGGAATTGTGCAATTTACTTAGGTATTTCACTGACTGCATGCACCACTTGTACACATTAGAATATGCTACAATGGATAGTACACTTCCTTGGAATATCCATCTCAACTGGGTAACTTGAATTATCTGCATGCAATGATTATTTTTGGATGATTTATTAGTTAATTGGATGATCACTACGTGTGGTTGAATTTCCATTTCCACAAATTGACCTCCACTAGTTCTTCTGACAGTTTTAACTAGTTAAACTCACAATAACTAAAATTAACTGAAATAGATTTCTATGAATTAGCAATCAAACATACTGAACTAAACTCAAGCTTCCTCAACTCGAATTTACTAAGTTAACTAAGTGACAAGTGCCATGTCACCTAAGTTAACTACCTCCAATAATTATGATGAAATATAAATTCAACTTTTCTCTAGTTTGACCAAGGCAAAGTCAAACAAAGATTTTCTTGTTTTATTTCAAAACCCTATAGGTTGATGTGCGGGAAGCACTAAAGCCTCATTCATTACCTTAGTTGATTCTTTTTGTTGATGGAACCATCGCTAATTATTTCGAGACGTGGCCCCAGTACCCATTGTAAAAGATATCTCTGCAAGACTTAGTTACTTTAAGAGTAAGGACGACTAGGTCTTCATAATATTTTTTATCATGTGCAGAAATAGACAAGAAACCATTTTTT
>APFE030001893.1:0-28556 GCA_000404065.3 Pinus taeda | reverse complement strand
TAATACCTGGGCACTGCTTTTGTTAAGTCTTCATTTACATATGCCTCTTTTAAAAACTCCTTACAAGGATTCATATCAAATTTAAAATTTTTGAACCATTCTTCCCGTCCTCTTGGGATCTCGGTTATAGCAGCTATTGCTTCTAGAGAAACCTGTATTTCTAACATGGCTACCTTTGAATTCAAACCAGTGAAATTTAGCGCAAATTCCTTAGTTACCTGTGCATGCCCTCCTTGTATCTTTTTACAAAATTTCCAGCACCTGACATCTTTGAACGCTTTCTTCACGCCTTCATCTCTCAACGTTATGTCCAGGCCTTCAGGTTCATTCCTCTGATATTTACTGGATCTGTGCTCTTTTCTCTCCATATTTTCCTTTGAGATCTTCACACCCAAATTCTAACAGCTCCGGTTGGGATGATGGTTCAGCTCCTTTTTTAACTCAACCTCGCTTGTAAACAGGCTCGCTTGAAATCAGCCTCGCTTGAAATTCAAAATGAAACACTTCACTACATAATCGGCCGACTGGTCACTCATACAGCACTTACGACCATCATTAAGGTCTATGCATGGTAAAATCTCTTGGGAATGATATTCCTGTGCATATCTGCGATCTATTGGTGGAGTAGTGGCAAATGAATGTCCAGACATGATACAAAAGGTACACAGACTGACATGAGTAGACACAAATGCTGACTCACCTACGGACTTGACATTTCGGGAAATATTCGCTTCGAAATGCACGAATCCATGATTTCGCAGAGCTGTTAGTTATAATTTTTAATGATGCGCAGCGAAACTGCTTAATCATGACGCGCTGCGAAACTGCTAGACCATGATTGCGCTGCGAAATGGGCAAATAAGATTGCTCTGCGAAATCACTAAAAGACACGGTGACTTGGCATAGACAAGACATGACTATGGAATAATGATGGGTGGAGGAGAACCAATAGGAGTGGAGTATGATCTAAGTTAAAAACCTTTAAAACTCCAAATCCTAAGTGAGAAAAATAAAATGAAACCAACTTTAACACAGACCTTTGTCATCAAACTAGGACAGGCAATTATATGCATCAAACTTTTAGTTCTAAGTGATAACAAGGGTCACCATCCCAATTGGAATCAATGAAACCAACCAACAGAGGAGATGCTTCTGCACTATAATGAATCCCAAACTGAATTGTACCTTGTACATAACGAATTATGCTTTTAGTTGCTTTCCAATGAATTTCATGTGGGTTTTGCATAAATCGAGCAATAAGGCTAACAGCAAAGGAAAGGTCAAGACGGGTATGGGTCAGATACAAAAGTTTTCCTACAAGCTAGCGGTATAAGGTAGCATCAACTTCAGGGGACGTAATGTTAATGAAAGTTTGTCTCCAAACTAAAAGGGAGAAGGGGTTGGCTTACAATATTCCATGTGAAAGTGGCATAGAATACCATAGGCATACTTGGACTGGGAAAGGAAAATACCTTCCTTGGATTGCAAGACTTGAAGACTAATAAAATATTGCAAGTGTCCTAAGTCTGTCATTTCAAACTAGTTTTTAAGGCTCAACTTCACATGGTTTATAAGGTTGGGATCACTACTAGTAAGGATAAGATCATCAACATAAAGAAAAAGAATGATAAGAGACTTACCCACTTTCTTGGTGTAGACAGTATTGTATGAATGACACCTAGAAAATCCAGTATCTAAAAGAAAGCTATCCATTTTGGCATGCCAAGCCCAAGGGGCTTGCTTCAGACCATAAAGGGATTTCTTAAGCTGACATACAAGGTGGGAGTCTGTTTGTATAAAGCCAGGAGGTTGTTCCATATAGGTTTCTTGTTGCAAGTCCCCATGCAAGAAGGCAGATTTATCATTCAACTGATGGACTTCCCATTTGAAAGAGGCAGCAAGGGAAAGAAAAATGTGGATAGAGTTCACTTTGGCAACAGGGGAGAAGGTTTCAATATAGTCAATTCCTTCAACTTGTGAAAATCCCCTAGCAACAAGACGAGATTTATTTTTATCAACTTTTCTATCAGGTCCAAACTTGGTTCTATAAACCCATTTACATATAACAAAATTCCTTCCCTTTGGAAGAGGAACAAGATCCCATGTATCATTCTCCAATAATGAACAATATTCTTCATTCATAGCTATGTCCCAATATGGATGGCATGAAGCTTCTACAAAGGTGTCAGGATCATAATTCATTGAAGCTTGAGCTAGTAAAGAAGAGGCTATATTGAACTAAGAACGTGTATGTCATTGATCTCTAGGATCACCTACAAGGTAACCTGTCTCATCCTAAGTAGCATGGACCCATTTTTGGAAGTTGAGGAGCTAAAGGACGATATTGAGAAGATGGCGGATGATTTTCATCCTCGTTGTCATCATGTGAAGAAGAAATATTTTTAGAAGTAGAAGGGATAAACAGAAGTGGCACATTTGCCAAACTAGGCTTGTAGGGCGATATATTTTTAGCAAACTTTACACCTCTTCTAATGATAACATTTTTTGATTTAGGTGAAAGAAGTCTATATCCTTTGACATCTTCAAAATATCCAAAAAAAATACATTTTTTTCTCTTAGGTTCTAAGGATTTATGTTTCTCATCAGGAATATGGGCCCATGCTTTACTTCCAAAAACACGAAAGTGAATTACATATGGTTTAATTGAGCTCCATGCTTCTTCTAAGGTGATATTCTTTAAAACTTTAGTAGGAGTGCGATTTACTATGTAATTTGTAGAGTTAATTGCTTCTGCCAAACAATTAAGACTAAGTCCTTTAGATTGAAGCATAAAATTATCCATTTCCTTTAAGGTGTGATTCTTCCTTTTAGCTACACAATTTTGTTGTGGAGTATATAGAGCAGTATGTTGCATTTGAATTCCATGCTCAGTGCAAAAGTTGATGAATTTGTTGTTAACATATTCTCCTTCATTACCAGATCTTAGCTTAAGAATTTGATGTCTATATCGTTTCTCAACAAAGGCCTTAAAGGCCAATAACATGTTAAATACTTCACTTTGAGTTTTAAGAAGTATAACCAAGTTTTTTTGGAGAAATCGTCAATGGAAGTTAAGAAATACGTTTAGCTAGAGCATGAGACAACTAGAAGTGGACTACATAAATCACTATGCACAAGCTGTAAAGGGGTTGAGGCATGCCAAGAGGCATGTTTTTCAAAACTATCCCGATGATGTTTTCTGAGTACACATCAGGAAAAAACACCATCTCTGCAAGATACCATAGGAAGAACTATCACCATATTTTTTACATATATTTTGAAGGGAGAGATAGTTTAAGTGACAAAATCGCTCATGCCAAAGTTTGCTCACTTCATCATTATGAGCAACAAATACCGAGGGAAGAGTTGATGACCCAAATTTGTTAAACTTATACAACCTTATAGAATCATCAGCAATTCCAGTAGCTAAAATCTATCTAGGATCTCTTAGGTCCTTAATTTACAACATCATGAGGTGAAAATCCAACGCTATTACCTTCACTTGAACGAGTTATCTGATATATAGATAGAAGTTTGTAGGATAAGGTTGGAACACATAATACATCATTAAATTGACAATTGCCTAGATGAATAGTTCTAGTCCCTACAACACTAAGAGATCTATCATCACAACATATATATTTTTGGTGTTACAATCATATAAAGAAGAAAACATGGCTTTGTTTTTTCCCATGTGATAAGAAGCTCCTGAATCAATGAGCCACTCATGAGAATGAGAATAAGAAGATACATTTAGTGCGTAACCAAACCGAGATGCTTGAAAACCACATACAGAAAGTGTTATTCATGAAGATGAAGTTGAAGTTGAAGAGTGATCCAAATGGATGGTATGCTTCTTCAATGTTGCTTCCAAGGCTTCCATCTTCTTAAGGCATTTGGATTCTAAGTGGCCATCTCAATTACAAAAGTTGCAATGTCTATCAGTCTTCTTCCATTTGTTTTTATTTGCCTTATCATTTTGTTGAATTGAATTTTCATTTTGAGACTAAAAGTGTTGAGGACCTTTGGTTGGTTTAGGACCATTCATTTTAGGATGTTTCTTCTTAGGATTCTTTGAACTTGGTTTTTGTTGGGCATCTAAGGCTTTCTTAGAAGAGTTTCCAAGATTAAGAAGGCCAAGATGTAAGATTTTTTATTGTTCTCTTATTAAAGAATCACAAAAGGCATCAAAAGAGGGGGACTTGTAGGCTTGTCCTTGAGAAATAAAGGCTTCTCTAGTAGAATGGAAGGTGGAAACAAACACAGAGTAAGCTAGTCCTAACATAGTAAGAATGGAATAGATAAGGCTACCATATTATTTCTTAACCTTAACACCTTCCAAGAGAAGTCTAAGGGTCTTGAACTTGGACAAAAAAGCTTCAATGGAAGAAACATTATTGGGGTCCAAAGAAAGAAACTCATTTTCGAGTTGATGGGCTCTAATTTCATTTTTAATTCCAAAAACTTTATTGAGTTGTTTCATTGCTTCATCAGGGGTATCAAGTTCTGGGGTATGGAATCTAAGGTCTGGAGAAATAGACATTCCTAACAAACCCACGTGTTTGATCTTACTCATTTTCCCATTTGACTACCTTATCTTCATCTTTAGATTTAGACTCTTGGCCTGAGGCTATTCTATAAAGACCTTTACTTCTAAGTAAATCCTCCATGTAGGACACCCATTGGAAGTAGTTGGTGCTGTCAAGAATAACTTTGCATGGAATTTCCATTTTAATAGAAATTGAAGCTTTATATTCTAAAACTAAGTTTTCCAATGGAAATATCTCAAAAAATTAAGTCAACTAAAAAAAATGGCTCTAAAAACGGTTTCTGGATGAAGAAGTTATGGATTTTCGAAGAAAAGTTGTTAAAGATGCCGATGAAGTACGTGAATGTGCGGAAGTGAATGATAATGTTATATTTAAAAAAAAATCCCCCCTCTTTCCAAACTTAATCTAATTACCTCACTTTTTAAAAAGAATTATGTGACCCACTTTTATAAAAAAGTGAAAGTCACATTTACAATGGTACTTTATGAGCTATCAACTAAATAGTAACTTAAATAAAACATAAAGAGACTTTAGAATTATAAGTGACTCACTTTTTATAATGGGTGAGAACACTTTTACATAAAGTAACTTAAAAACATAAGATACATGTGCTTTTTGAAAAAGTAACTCAACAAAAAGAAAGATTTGAACCCAAGATCTTTATTCTCATAAAGTAACTTTGGACCAAGTGAGATAGTTTAAAAGGTTAGTAATTTTTGGAAAAGATGAATGGTTTTTTTAGTCACTGAAGCTTTGGAGTGCGTGCTTACTTGAAAAAACCATTTTTCCCTACAAAACAAAAAAACACACATCCCAACATAGACATGCAAAAAAAAACAAACCTTATGGCTTGAAGTTAGCTTTCGCTAGAAACTAAATATTTTACTCAATGTTTCTGATTTTCCGAGATCACTCTAAGGCATGGTAGAAAAGAGCATACGCAAGAAAAAAAATCCTTCCTTTATGTTTTAATTTGCCCAGGTTGCACAGTTGAGGGGAAATAGCATATGCAGAAATGAAAGGTATAGATCTGATAATAAAAAGTAGAGAGCTAAATAAACCAAAATAAACAAAGAGATAAATAACTAAAACTGCAAATAAAGATTGTATACCTCCAGATCTTAAAATTGGCATAGCTAGGGCTACCAGAAACCTTTTCGCGTGAAATGAAAGGGGTTCCTCACTAGAATGGATGCTCCTAACACAATAGAGCAATCATCTCAGCTCAAAAGCAGTCAGAAATAGTAGATCTAGGAAATGACAATCAGATGCAGTTGTACCGTCTTTGGATTTGGATCATCAATAGATGCTACCCTCAAATAGCTCTGATACGATGTAGGAATTTATAGGGTAAGTTCCTAAGATAGAACACCAAAGGACACTGCTCACAAACAGATCATAGATCAATACACCAATATTCTTGACGTGGTTAAAACCCTCAAAGAAGGAAACAGTCCACGACAAGAGCCAACACGGCCACTTCGGGAAATTTATTAATAAAAGAAAGAAAAATTACATATGTTTCTCTCATGAATGGTCACCTTACAAATGAACCTCCATGCTCTTTAAATAGACATCATGGAACAATCAGATGTTAATTCGCCGATCAAGTGTTGGTAATACCGAGGAGAGAATGAACCGTCGGATCACTTCATGTCTACAACATATCATGGTCGTCAGATTGTATGTTATGAAAGTACATAGTAAACAAAAACACTTTACCTACCTCTAGACTAGACCAAGTTATAATTAACTATTTCCTATGTGTTGGAATATCCTAACATCAACCACCCCATTCCACTGTGGGTTTTGGGGTGTTGTCAACTCTCATTGAATACCTTCTTTTGCACAAAAACATTTAAGCTTATTTGACACATAATCACCTCCATTATCACTCCTGAGAGATTTCACCTTCTTGCTTGTTTCTTTCTCCACCAGTGCCTTGAACTCTAAGAACTTGGCAAAAGTCTCATCCTTATTCAATATGAAGAAGATCCAACAATTTAAAGAGTAGTCATCAATAAATATAACAAAATACTTGTGCCTGGAAGTGGAGGCTATCGAGAAAGGTGCACATACATCAGAGTGGATCCTTTCAAGGACTTCAAGTGCTTTGATGTCCCAATAATGGAAAGTTGATTTTGTGTACTTCCCCAAGGTACTCCCTTTGCATGTGTCATGCTTCTCTAGTGCTCCTTGTGGGAGGCTTGTGGTAATTTGTTGCATGATCTTCAAAGAACCATGATTCAAATGGCCAAGTCTTTTATCCCAATGTTCGTTGACATCACACCTCTACACATTCTCCACCTTTCTTCTCAATGCAATACAATCCTCCACATCTATCTTCTAGAGGTTCTTCACACGAACCTCAGTCTGCTTCACCTGTCTCATGGCTATGTGTCTTAGGAATTCCTTTCCTTTGATGAATATCACATCATAACCATGGTATTAAAAAATCGTAATGGAGACAAGATTCTTCTTTATACTTCGAACAAACATCACATCCTTGAGCATGAGAGGGGAGCCTAACTCCCTCTGAAAGGTGACTGTACCAATCTCGTTTGCATTGTACCTTCCATCATCTCCCATCTCGATGTTCATCTGGATATACTTCTCCTCTAGATCATTAAAAAATGTCTATTCCCTGTCATATGGAATGAGGCACCGCTGTCGAGATACCACGCACTTCAAAACCATTGTGTTTCCATGCATGCAATGAGAGTAACATCAAGCTCAAGCTTTGAATCCAAGGCTTCATCTACTTCTCCTCTTAAGGTCTTCTTGATTTTCTTCTTATATTCACATTCCATGGCATAGTTCTGAAATTCATGACAGTCAAAGAACTTGATTCCAGAAAAACCTTTCTTCTTTCCCTCTTGGCTATCTTTGGTTGTGGATTGGGATTTCTTCCCTTTCCCTTTCTTTTCCTTTCCATCCAAGGCATATTTTTCCTCATCCAATACCTTAGATGAAGTCTCATCTCTAGTATTTTTCCTTATTTCCTCTTATACCAAATATGACCATAGTTGTTCCCAATTTGGTAGTTTCTCCCCCCATTCATTGAATATTGGTATTTGTGTCAGCTCTTGGGAAGGCCTAGAAGGGCTATACTCACCAAATGATCCTCTTCTATAGTAATGCCAACTTAAACGATTTCACCATGACATTGTGTGAACTTGCTCAGGTACTATGGACTGGTCTCGTTCCTCTATATCTTGATATTTTGAAGTTTGTCCTTGAGTGCCAATTTCCTGTGATCACTAGTATTCTAGAAAAAATGTGTCAGTGCTTGCCACATTGCATACAATGTCTCTTTCCTGTGGAGATTTTAGACAATATGGTCTCGTACTCCATCTAATATGATCCTCCTTGCCTTGGTTGCACATTTCTTCCATTCTACTAGATCCTTAGCATCAGATGTTGTTGACTACGGAATATAATTATCAATGAATTCCTTCAACCCATTATCCTTCAGTATTTCCTCCATGTTATCCTTCCATGCAACATAATTTGATCTTCCCTCAAGGGAATACTCAAGCCTTATTCCTTTAAAACCCCTCTTCTCAGTCCTAAAGAAAATCTGCTACCCCAATCTGCAAATTCAAACCTCTTGCACTAAAAAATTCAAAATCTCTCCTCTGTAGTGATTCCAGCTCTGATGCAATGTAGAAAATAGTATGTAGATTCAATATTGCTCATGAAATTTTCTAAATCACATGACATTAAGCTAATCCACTGATCTGCAGAAGTTAATTCACCATCTAGAACAAGAACCATAGACATGCAAAATGAAACATCACACATGAATATATATTTATCTAGGGGAAAACAACCACTTGAAACCCCTTACGATATATATTTCATTAATCAGATAACAGAGATGAAATAAATATGCTTGCGCAAGCCTAAGCACACATTCCAAGTGTATAATCTATCCCTTTATATGAATGACTAACTCTGGCCAACACTTAGGCAATTGTCAATCCCTCGTAGCT
The DNA here is from genome assembly GCA_000404065.3 of Pinus taeda. NCBI lineage: Eukaryota > Viridiplantae > Streptophyta > Pinopsida > Pinales > Pinaceae > Pinus > Pinus taeda. The sequence goes on along the minus strand of APFE030001893.1, from coordinate 20,011 downwards.
CTTATTTCCTTTTGTTTTTCCCTTCGGAATTTTCCCCTATTTTTTAGGAATTTCACACCAAGGAATTGTGCAATTTACTTAGGTATTTCACTGACTGCATGCACCACTTGTACACATTAGAATATGCTACAATGGATAGTACACTTCCTTGGAATATCCATCTCAACTGGGTAACTTGAATTATCTGCATGCAATGATTATTTTTGGATGATTTATTAGTTAATTGGATGATCACTACGTGTGGTTGAATTTCCATTTCCACAAATTGACCTCCACTAGTTCTTCTGACAGTTTTAACTAGTTAAACTCACAATAACTAAAATTAACTGAAATAGATTTCTATGAATTAGCAATCAAACATACTGAACTAAACTCAAGCTTCCTCAACTCGAATTTACTAAGTTAACTAAGTGACAAGTGCCATGTCACCTAAGTTAACTACCTCCAATAATTATGATGAAATATAAATTCAACTTTTCTCTAGTTTGACCAAGGCAAAGTCAAACAAAGATTTTCTTGTTTTATTTCAAAACCCTATAGGTTGATGTGCGGGAAGCACTAAAGCCTCATTCATTACCTTAGTTGATTCTTTTTGTTGATGGAACCATCGCTAATTATTTCGAGACGTGGCCCCAGTACCCATTGTAAAAGATATCTCTGCAAGACTTAGTTACTTTAAGAGTAAGGACGACTAGGTCTTCATAATATTTTTTATCATGTGCAGAAATAGACAAGAAACCATTTTTTCTTGTTTGATTTATCACATAGCATAGCTTAAAGGGAAAGTAATCATTTTTTTTCTCTTTGTTTTATACATGTGATTTTTCTTTGATGTATATCCCCTTCCATAATCACCAAAAGTGAAACACACGTGACACCATAATGGACTCCACGGTTCCCCTTCGCTCTAGGAATTTCCAAAACCTCTGCCCATTACCGATAGGTGTGCCTAGTCTCTCACCATTTAGGTGCAGAAGACATCATGCAACTACCATTATATGATCATCCTTTATTGATGCAACATTGATTGGGAACCTTCCCCCTCAAAGTACTCCTTTCACCACACCTCAAGGGACTCCACATGATACCCCTTTGGGATCCCACACACCACACATCTAGAGAGTCCACACGATTCCCACCAAGGTAACCCCTCACATACTTCACCATCGGAAACTCCTTTACATATTTATGTCCAAAATCATTTTGCGGAGGAAAAAAACAACCAAGTATTGTTTATAGCTTCCTTAAATATTATAATTTTAAGCGAGTTAACCAATGGCCCAATTACACATGGCCAGAATTGGCCACCCATGCCTACAAATTTACCTTCGGATATCCCAAAATTCGAAGGGAAACAAGGGGAAGACCTAGGAAACCTTGTTATGACTTTTCACCTTTGGTGCTCATCCAACAGCATCATTGATGACTCTATTCTCCTAAGACTTTTTCGACGCACCCTCACTGGGCCAACAGTGAACTGGTACATAGGAGAGACCTCGGGTTCCCATGCAACCTTTGACTCTCTTTCTATGGAATTTCTCACATTTTTCCAACTCCTAATTTGCCAAGACCCAGGATTGGAGCTTCTCACCCATTTCAAGGAAACGTCTACCACACATATTTCTGACCATGTCCATGAATGGCGGAAACATCGTAGTTTTTACAAGCTCATATAGAAGCAAGACTACTCATTGACTTACTTTTGAGATCCCTCACCTTATAAATCTTAAAATATTTCGCTTCCACGTGGCCTAAAAATGAGGAAGAGTCTATTTTCAAATCTCAACAATATGAACTCATATACACATAGTCATGATACCTCTACCATGTCCTTATAGATGCTCCTCATCTCCCATATTTTATATTAGAGGTACCAGGAGCATCGAATGTTGCAGATGGGTTGATCAGAACCATAGCTCAAAATCAACCTAGAAACACTTATCTGCAACCTGGAAATGTGTATAATGGCCAAACCTCTTACCAACCATATGGTCCCACACCTATAGTGCAACCATGATCCAATGCAGGATATTACATTAACCAACCTACACCTATGCAGAATCCTTCTATGCACATCAACCCATACCTTCCCATGCAAGGTGTCCAATAGCCTCCCTTGCAAGTTCTTAATTACCCTCCTGTGTAAAGAGGTCAGTACCCTCCTAGGTCTAAGGAAGTGGTTTCAATGTCGTAAATCACTTATCCCAACCAAGGATAGGGGAATCCTTATATTCCCTTTCCAATACCCCAACAAAATAACCCACCAATTAAACCTAATATTGGGTCTAGTTTCATGAAACCCTCTTCCCCCAGCATCAACAATCATTTGGACATCTAAACATGGAAAACCCACCTAATGCCACTAAAAAAAGGAAAGAATGAGTAGAAAGGGGAATTTGGATAAGGTGGAAACAACTAGCGATAATCTCCATGGGCACAGGTTGGGGGAACCCAGCCAAATTCAAAACTAGGGCCAGTCCAATAATAACCCACAATAGCAAAACAAGAACAGTAGTCTACAGACTAACCATTCTTGTGCTATTTGCAGGGAATATGGCGATTATATGCATCATTGCCCTCCACTCCCATAATTGAAGAGGGTAAATGATACCCAGGGGAAAAGGAGAGGAAAACCAACAACCTAGATTAATGTAGAATCCCTTCCCCCACCAGGGAGTCAAAAATACCCAACATGAACCCTCCTAGAAATAGCATTGGTATCCTCCAGGAGGAATTTCCCAAAACACCTCAAATCACAACATTTACATGGCAAGGGAAGAAGTTCTCTCTCAAGCACAAAACAGGATTATGGAACTCCACCAAAAACCAACCCATCCAGCATGACTACTACAGCACCTACAATACCTTTGATGTTCCCCCGATCCCTCATAGAAAAAATCCCCAAAATGGTCAAAGGGCCACTATGTTGAACAAGACATAACTTAAAGGTTGCTTAGATATACAGCATAGTCGATGACTTAGCTCAATCTCCATCGACTATGTCAGCCTTGGAAATTTTACAAACATGTCCAACCCAATGGAAATCCCTACTTTTCCCATTAGGTGCAATCGACCTTGTCAATTCTTTCTTGATGGCTTTGGATTTGGATAGAATTTCCCCGCGTCTTCCATCAATAGTCACCTTCCAAATTCCAGTCACGATCTAGAACATTAACATCCATCGGTGCATAATTGATGAAGGTGCTTCCACATGTATTATGTCCAAAACAATCTAGTAGAAATTGGGATCTCCTGAGCTCAAAGCATCAGATATCACTCTTAGAGCATACGATGGGAACTCATTTGCTCCCATAGGCATGTTCTAGGATGTTCTAATGGCTCTCGCGAGTAAAATTATGTTCATTGACATAGAAGTCCTAGATGCCCAATTGGATTACAATATCCTTCTTGTTTGTAGCTACATGTATCCAATGACTACAATTGCATCTTCAGAATTTAATATTATGATGTTCCCTCATGATGGTAATATCATTAGAGTTTACTAGCTCACATAATATGAGAAAAAGACATCCAACACCCCTGATGGTGTGTTACCTTTCGTAGGGTCTTCACTAGAGTTGATTACAACCTTTACTCAACACGAACCAGGGTTATTTAAGCCATCAAATCTCCTTGGTACATACCCTGGAGACTGACCCTTGCTAGAGGTAGCCCTTGTAGCCCTAGTAGCCCCAATGTGCATGATGATTTCATCACACATCCCTCAAAATCATGAACTAGTTCCAGACACCCCCGATGCTGCAATAATTGGCTTTATGTTATTACCATATGCCATCACTTAGACACTCTTCTTATATCCCCCACCTGGTTTTGTCTTGCACCAAGTCACGGCAACACTCACATTTTCGAATATGGCTTTCACAATAACTTTATAGTATCTTACACCTCAAGCCATGTTAGCAAACTTAGTATCACCTTGACGAGCATCATTTATGTAACCCCTCCTCACAAAACCACCCTAAATGAGATACACCTATGTCAACCCTAGAAAGTTCCAACAAGAGGGATAAGAAAAAAGGAAATAAGGTGGAAGCCTCAAACTCTTCCTCAACCAAGGCATTTCCACCCTATGATCTGTGTGAAGTAGTTAGGAACCCTACCAATATGCACCCTAAGTTAGAGGACTTAAAAGCTCTTCTCCATGACCCACAAATTCTTGTAGCCCCACCTCCACCTATAGGACAGAAGGTCATGCCTCCATGTAATAAGGCACTGTGCACTAACCATGCATGCACCATATGTGTGGAATAGGCATAGTACACTCATCCCTACCCTGAAATCCCTCGGTATCGAGATGCATTGCATGCACTTGCACAAGCCAATATCATGATTGCATCACTTCCCACCACACCAATGGTGGATGATGGATCCAAAACCATATTTTATGTGTCCGAGGAAGAAGCATTATGAAAGAGACATCCATGCACCCATAGCCATTCTACCTCTTAACCACAGTCAGCCTTTAAAAGTATGATGAAATAGCCTCAAGCAGTATCGCTAAAACCTCCCCACACATGCACCCTATGTGACAGACCCAACCATCTAATTAATCAATTCTGGGAATTGAGCAAACTTAGAGCGGTGTTTCTCTTATTAGTCCACATCCCTAAACCCACTCACTTAAAACAATATATATGCTGGTCCAATCCTTGTCATGTAAATTCGCAAGCACAACATACACAAAAGTGCCAACACCTTCAACGGTTTTTAGCAGTAAGAGCATCATTGCGAGAAAATAACATCTGAGGCACACATCCTTCTACCAATGACGATAGTAAGATCCAGATGTTTCATGCACCCATAAGTACCCCATCTCATGAAATTAATCAAGCGTTATCATCTTGCTCTATGTGATCTACTGCTACCCATATCATTTATTACATCAACACTAATCCTGCATGCAATATTTGTACCACCAACTCTCATAGTTCTGATACATGTCTGATGTTATGAACATTTGGACAACTTAGGATATGACATCCACCATTTCAAAAAATCCTTGAACATTATCCTCCCATGGAAGAGGATGCATTGGCTCCTAGGACACCAACCTTATCATGGGAACCTTCTCCCACTCACCATCAACCCACCATTACGAAGATTCTCCAACCACCTGGTGCTGAAGACATGCAACATCATGTACAATTCATTTCCTCTACCATAGGAACCCTAATTCATGGTTTATGATAACCATTTTTTGGTGTCAAGATATCTAAACCCACCACAACGGTGGTATCACCACCGACTATACAAACTCATCCAATATTCACATTATCAACTTCACTTCGTTCTACAGCATCAACCTCCCAATCATTTTCTTCTTTTTCTACCAACACAGTAAGGTCTCAACCCCATCCTCATGATCTCATGTTAGTGTCAGTCTTGTTAGCCTATCACCTGGATCAAATGTGCTTTTACTATGCTTGTTGAGACTATCAAAATCAAATTTTTTATGTCACTAGGTTTACACAGAAAAATTTGGTCACTATTTGGTCAATCTAGAGATGAGGTCAATATTTTGGAAACGCACTCATGTTGGTCACCTATAACACTTTTATGGTGTCATAATAAAAACATGTCAGTCATCATCATCATTCCATTTAGTCTCTGGTCATTCATTAGGTCGATGGGGTTTCCAAGGTCCATCATTTTCATGACTAAATCTAGTAGTGAATAGAGCATGGCAAGCATCTCTTGGGTATTGGTTTGTGAATTTTCACACATTCATCATCTTCTCATGTTCAAAACAATCTAGAAGAAGGAGTTCCAACACTCAGGAAAGTAAAAGGAAAATCAGGTTTTCAATGGTAAAAATAACTCTATTTTCGTAAGTGAAAAATCAATTTTTAAAATATGGTGGGTTCCATTTCTTTTTTAAAAAGAGAAATAATTTTCCCTATATAAACACAAAAGCCCTCAAACTTGGTTCATTTACCTCCCATTCACTCTTGAGTATTGAGATATCCCATCCAAGAGAGTAAAAAAGTCAGTATCCTAGGAACATTTGGCAAAAATATTGAGGCAATACGCTCAGGAACAAAGTGATGCATTCAAAGCAGAGGTGTTGCACTCAGAAGAACTGCACTGCGTTCAGGAACAAAGCACCGTACTTAGGACAGAATGCCCAGAATTCACCCAAAACTCTCCCAAATTTCATTTTTTGGCTTGCAAGCTTGATTTCATTGACTTCTAAGCCAAGAGATAAGTAAGTACACCATTATTATCCCTCATTTTCTTTTCAAACTTATCTTATCCAATGATACTTCAAATTAGGTTTTGTAGTGAAATGTTTCATGGGAAACGATAGGGTGATAATAGCCATTTTTATTTTTGGTTTATAAAACATGTAAAATGTTGTCCTACACCTTCATACATGTTTAATAAAGCATTTTAACCATTAAATCCAACTCAAAAAAAAGTTTTACGCCTCAAAAAGTAAAACCCTAGCTCATTCCTAGAGGTTTTTGGGCATTTTTCATTACAAACCTTTTTTTTCCTCCTTGCAAGCAGATCACTCTTCCATTGTTTCTTCACTCATTTTCATTAGCTTTCCAAATTTCATGTCCACCTTTTTCAAACCTCCCCTATCACTTTTTCAAAATCCACCTTCACATCACCTCATTTCCATTCATACCTCACACTTTATTTTTCATTGCCTGTTGCTAAGGTTGTTTGCCATCATGGAGGCAGAATCTTCACCAAAGAGGAAAAGGCATCATAAGCAAGGGAATATCCTTAGATATGAGCCATAAAATTGTAATGAAATCAACTCCTATCCTTTCATCAAACAATGTTTTGAGGATGCACATTGCTTGGAGTTTTTCAAAAGAGTGAGTGAGGTGGGCTTTCATGAACAATTAACAGGTTAGGTGGCAACTCAATTGAAGGGTGAAAGTGTTGTCATCACTGGTGTTGAGTTCCATTTTTTAGTGGCCTCCATCTCACTTACAACAAGGTTACCTGTTACACAGTAATTTGTCACCGTCCCTGTTACCCCCTTCTCCTGCACATTGGAGGACTTATTCTGGGACCTGTGAGAAGTGACATAACCTAAAAACACTTGCCTTGTATCCCCTTGAGTATGTACTTCATGTGCCCTGAAGACACCTTCTACAAAATACCCATAAAAATATCCCTTTTTCCATTGGCGTTGTTCCACAGTGTATCACTCACGCCAATGGGAGAAATCCTCCAAAGAGGGCGCGCTAGCTGGCGCTCTGTCTCAGAGTCGCACTCGCACCAGCCCAGTTGGGTAAAGTTTTTAACAAACAAACTTACGAAGGTTCTTCATAACCTATTCATGAACTGATTCCAACTTGAGTTAGGTCAGTTGGGCTTTGAATCTCCATAGAATGGAAGTAGTTCTCCACCTCTCATGGAAGCTTCCTAGGGATAAAGCCAATCCCATAAATCTTGTGGATGATCCTAACTCCTTCTCCTCTATCTATAAAAGCTTTTCCTTTTGCCTTTGACAAGATATTTAGTAGTTCTAGTCTCCAAGTTCCAAATTCTAAGTCCCAAAGTCTGAGAATTGCTAAGCTCATGCTACAAGAAGCCTTCTTCATCCCCATAAGGCTAAATCTAAAGTGAGGAGATTCTTGTCCAAATAACCAAGGAGAGAGAGGCCTTGTTCCCCATTCCAACAGCTTGAAGGAAGCATGTTGCTACTGATCACCCAGCCAAAGGAGGATTTGACGTCATAACTATGGTTGTATTCTTCTTTGTTTATCAATAATAATAGACGACTATCATTATGGTTCCACTCTTATTGTCTTTATAATGATGACTGAGTTATATGCTTTCTGACTAATCTATAGTTGCATCTCTTGGATTTTATTCTTGTATTTGTGTCATTCTTTGCATGTGCAGGTCTCTGTTCATGAGGATTGTGGGGATTGTGACCAGCCGGAGCAAAGGAACGGGAGTGACGACTCTTCTACAAGTACTAGCGTTGGAATCCAGGTAGGCTCTCATCATCGGTCTTTGATTTGCAATTAGGAACCTGCGCGTTAACGTTGTTTGATTGTTGCTAGACCCCATTTGGGCTAGTAGGGATCGCCTCTATCCACAGAGGGGATTTACCTCCACAACGATTTGGCGACTCTACTAGGGAGTTGGCTTTTTGCCTTGTTGTTTGTTTTGTCTTCTTTTTTGATTTGTAAACTTTAGACGGAGCCTGAAGTACGGCCAGATAGCCTTCGAAATGCTATTGCTCTGCATTAGAAAGTAGATCAACGCCACTTCAGTCCATCTCCGATTTGGTTTACGAACTGAACGGCTTGGAACTTGCCTTGTTTCTTGGTTGTTTCTTGGTTTCTCCTGCTTGATTAGCTTTCTGGGTTGAATCCTGTGTTGCTTCTTGCCCTTTGGTGTACCTGGGTACAGTTGACTTAGCTCTGGCTCTTTTGTTTTTTATTTTTCCATATCAAACTCGACTGGGGCTTGTTTATAGCGTTACAGTCGCACTAGTTGGCGCAACTTGCATATTGACAACCCGCGCCAATCCCTGAAAGGCGCTAGTTGCAACCTGACAGTCGCGCCAGGCCTGGGAACTTTTGAAGTTTGATTGGCTGAGAGCCCTCTGAGCTTGGTTTTTGTTCTAGGTACCTTTTTTAAACTACTTGAGTGTGTTGGAATGTAATTTGATTGGCTTTGATTGTTACCCTTTGGGTGTCTTCTTTTTTCCATTGATTTCACATTTCTAGCCCTAGGGCATCTAGTAGCTTTGTGTGTCAAGCCTTCCTCAGGTGTTTTGATCTTCTAGTGGTCCAGTCGACTCTTTGTTTGCTCCCTTGCACTTGCTTGGTGGTTGTAAATTGTTTTGTTGCGTTATTTGGGTGACTTGCTTTGTCTTCACTTCAATTCCGCTTTGTCTCACTTTGAGCCTAGATTACATGGCCCATTCGTGTCTTTGGGATCTTTCTTGTTCTTTGGAATTTTGATTTGTGATTTATGGAACTGAATGTGCTTGTATTGAATAGAATTTGTTTGTTGTCATTTCTCAAAGTTTTTTAGTGCATTTTTCCATCATCAAAAAGAAAAATCTCTTTTTCTTTGTATTAGTTAATGAGAATTAGAACTTTTTATTTCGATTAGTGATTAGTGATCTTAAAGAAAAGCTTGTTAATTTGCATTATCTGCATTAAGGAAGTTCTTTGTTGTTTTGTGATCGTTTTGTTTGCGTGAAAGCTCTTGAACTCTCTCATAATTAGCATTCATCGAATGAAATGACATATTTTGGCATATAGATTGCATTTAGGGAATTTTGAGAGATTACATATGGTAAGGCCTAAAAACTAAAACCTAATACAAGATCAACTTTAAAATAAACCAAATGAATCTAACAACGTATTGGAACATAACGCTTACTTTTTAGAGGTCTGGGCTAGAGACGTGCTCCGGCGTCGTTAAACCTGGTCACTTTTGTTTCCACTCAAGGTTGGGTGATTCCTCCTTTTGTGACTCAATTGTGGTCTAGTATGGACTTGTGCTCCCACGTACCGTCGAGTATATGGGGAGACCCCACTAGGTTATCATCCTTTATCCACAGGAAGCCGTGTCTACCGCCTTACGACCCGTAATGCACCGAACACAGCATTCAGGAAGATTGATTGCCGTACGGAAAGTCCTTGGTTTTCATATGATTCCTGAGGTGTATATGCAGTTTTACAGATTGTCTGGTAAACCCTTTGCCTAGTTCTCCATAGTAGTCACTTTTTGATCCTTTTTGGACTCCCTAAAAGAAAAGGCTCACCTGAGCATTTGTCACTTCAGGCTCACTAAACATTCGAAGGTGACTAGAGTCATATTTTTGTCCTTTTCTCGACTCTTTAAAGATGAAAAGGTCAAGTTGTGTCCTTTTCTCTTAAAATTTATTCGGCCACATTCACACTTACCCTGTTAGATCTTGTTTGCATTAGTTTGAGTAGGGTCTTTCCTCGTTAGCTTGTCTAGGATTTTTTGAATCGAATCATCCTGGCGGATCCATCGATCCCGTCTCCCGTCCCTAGTGACCAAGGGTCTCCTTCTTCTGCTGCTCCTGAGACACCGGGTTGTGGTGACACTTTTCTTGTTATTCCAAGTGTCCAACCATTGAACTCTTGCGCTCTAGAAGACGATATTCACGATCTATTTTGGAACCCTGTTTGGGAGCCTTACGAAGAGGATTTTCCTTCTACTCCTATTGTTGTTTCGGTCTCGATGTCTTCCTCTGACATGGATGACACATCTCCTATAGCAAGTGAGGCACCTGTTTTGTCGAGTATCGAGACTCCTATCCCGGCCACATCCCTGGTCATAACTCCAGCCTTCACTGTCACCCCTCTTGGTGTCACAGTACCCTTACACTATAAGGCTTTGAGGGATGCTATGGGTTCTAGGAACTCCTCTTTAGGTACCATGTGGGATCACAACATCACTCCCACTACAGGATCTTTTGTTTCACAAGTTCACAATACAATTGTCACTTTAGTCCTGACTATTCCCACTATTTGTGTAGTGTCTTCAACACCGGTTGTTAGTGTCATTACGGTGTCTTCGATTGTAACTACTATTGCTGGTCCGTCCCACGGTTCAGTACATAGTGGCAAGTCAGCACATACACCTAGAGTTGTCCATCCTGCATGTTAGCTACCTATACCAATAGGTTTCATTTTTCATGATTGGCAAGGGAAGTGCCAATATGATCTACTTTGGTAATGCAAAGATCTCATATTCTTGGGGAAGAAATATACTTGTTTGGTTAATGCTGCCCTACTTCTGGATGGGTGATCCAACAGCCTAAGCTGGTTCATGCCATGTTTCAATTTTTGTTGTAGATTAGAGAAAGAAACCTGTCCAAATAGCTCAATCTTGGTAGGTAAAGTAGATAGGTAGTGAAAGAAGGTTCCCAACTACTTAATCTGGGGCCTTGGAAGCAATAAGGGTAGCTTTAGATAGAAAATCAAAAGAAAGCCAAAGAAAAGAAAAAGCCACAAAAGGGTTTGCAAATCTAAGTGCACCCTCCTTGGAGTAACAAAAAAAAATGCTAGGCAATAGAGTGGGTAGGTAGATGGGGTTGCAGAAAGCATGGTTTGGGGCATTTCACTGGCCTAAAGGAAAGGTAAAAACATGATGCCAGTACAGAGGTTCTATTCACAGCAGTGCTACAACAACTTAATAAAGCATGTCTAACTTCCAGTTTTCCCCATCACCTTCATGACTAACATCCCTATGCCACCCAGCTTCACAAAGAAAATCAAAGTATTTTGTTGGTTCTAGTTTCTTTAATAGCCACATTTCTTGTGCAAAATCCTTTTCATTTTGATCTACTTCCTAAAAGACTAAGTTAATTTCATACAAACTCAGTATTCCCCCCCCATCCACCTCTTTCATTCATATTAACTACTAACTTATTACTATCTAACTCCCCATACCCCCTATTCCCCTATTACTATGTAAAACTTGCAAAAAACCCAAAAAAATATAAGTATCCCCGCCCTCGAGCATTATAGCTCTAGGTGTGATTTTGAAGGTCTTCATGCGCTAAAAAACATTTGAGCGCAACCCACAGAGCGCCAAAGAATTAATCCTAGGGATTAATCCGAGATTTGCTCGGGTTAATAGCCTTAAACCCACTTTGATTATAAACCTTTGTAAAAACCGATTTAACCCGCAAATGCTGAAAACAACCCGGAAAACCCACTTTTCCAAAGTTTCCGCCAGGCGCGATTTTCAAAATAAAATAATATTTAATTCTCCCCGCCGTCGAATATTGCCTGCGCACCTTATCGTTCCGTCAACCCTTGGATCTGGGCCCTCCCATCTGACGGCCCACATCGTATCGGATGGGCATCAGCACCCGAAAGTTACCTTCCGAGAAACTGTCAGAGGGTGACGTCAGGCCTCCGCGACGCGTCGCCCCCTAGGGTCTCTCGGAGCACCCTCTGACAATACCGCGACTGTATAGAGGGCGGTCCGAGAAAACCCGCTTACCACTCCACTAAACCGCCTACCCACGCCATCACCACGGCCCGCCCACGTCACGTCCATTTGGCGCCCTGTCAACACCCCCGACCGCCAGCGCTCCTGCGTGTCTGCCACCTATGCAATCCCCGTGGACCACTCACAGACTGCCACGTCACCCGATGACGTCATGCTGACGTCACCCGACCCTGACCCCACCTGATGACGTCATCCAAAAAGCGCGCCAATGAGCCAAAAGTCCATATTTAGCTGTTTTTTCGTGTTTTTCTCATTTTCTCACTGAAAGAACCATTACTCTCCTCTGCATGAGAATTACGTCCACTGCCGCCAACCTGCTGAAATCGACCTGAAGAGCGTTGCCTCCTACAACCCACCTGTACTTGTCACCATTACCGGCAATTCAGTAGGCATTTACCCAGAGCATCCTTTCAGAGCTAAGTTACGTCCATGTTTCTCCAAAACTGAATTCACAAGAGTAAAACAAACCTATTTTTACCATTAAATTCCCGGGAAAACTAGCATTCCCCACAATTGCAGGGTCTAATTTCACCTGTTGAACCCACATATATCTACCCTTCCCCAAATTCCCATTTTCTCTGTGCATTCGTGGACTGTAAACCTAAAACAGCATAATTCACCAGGAAAACTGAGTTGCCTGCTCCTGAAATCTATCAAATTACTCTTGTTGAGCATTATGCACCATTATCACACCTCATTACCCTTTTTACCTCTGCAAAATTAACCCTCTGTGGTCTCCTACTCGCTAAAACCAGTTCAGCACCAAGTCATAACCACTGCTTGGCCATGGAAACACCAATAGTCCTAAATATTCAACCTCTGAATGCCCCACACAGAGAGCTGGAGTGGAAAGCCCTAGGTGATAAAGATTACAAGATGTTAGACTCCATGCCCATGACAGCCAAGTTTAATATTCACCTGATGAATGAATTAAAGGCCCAACATCTCAGTGGGGCTGACACCTTGGGAATTTGGGATTCCCACATACCCATTTCCAACCTCCCTCAAGTCAATGTCCTACCAGACTTGATAAAACAATGCATGTCGAGTTATGATCCCGGTTAGAGAGTTGTCCTCAGCCCCTCAGGCTCAGTACTATTCCATATCACCCCTGAGGCTATCAATGAAATGCTGCACTTTCATACTACAAGGCCCCTGACTCCTCTCTCCCTCCAAGACCTGATAACAAAAGGGGGCAACTTGTCCAGGGATCAGATTTCCAGGGTTAACCAATTGTTTATTCAGCCTGAGTATCAATCTATGACTGCTCCCCTTCCCATAGCATATCCATATCTTAATGAGCTGGGGAAAATGATGGTAGATTTGATCAGTTACATCCTGGGGTATGGGACATATGAGGATGTGGATGAAACCATCATAGCAATGTTGTCCATTTTCTCCCCAGGGATGCCTCCTGTTGTACATTATGACTTTGCTACTTTCATTGCCAATAAGATTCATGAGCAATTTATGAATCTGGAGAGGGAAAAGGTGTTTAAATACACCAGATACATATATCATTTATTCTTATTCTATCAGCCTGATGCCTTCCATGTCCCTCTAAAGAAGCTAGATGCCCAGGGACGTCCAAGGTCGGTTGTGTTTTGGACTTTAGTTTGCCATCTTCTGCCTTATTCACCCTACACCTATTGTGAATTTATTGATCTGTTCATTCATCCAGCTATGACATTGTTTTTGGGTGCCCCTCCCGCAAGATTGACAGATGGAATGCAGAGAATCCTTCAACTCTCTAAGGCATACAGCATTGGTGATTGGTACTTCTACCAACACCATACAGTAATCAGAGTATATGGCTGTGAGCTGAGTCCCTATAGGCTGCCAAAATATGTCCCTATGAGACTCTTTTCCCTAGAGTACTTTAGGCAGTTTGGAAATGCAGACTTTGTCCATTTCCAAGCTAAAAACAAGAAGGTGTAGCTAAAAGTAAGAAATCAGCTGGGTCCCTTCTTGTACAATAAGAAGGAAGAAGGGTGGAGGGAAGCTGATAGGATTCTAAAGACCCTCAGACTTCAGACCAGCTTCAAGTGGGTGCCTTATGACCCTAATCACTTAATTTCCCTTAGGAGGATAAAGTATAAATTGGGTGGCTATGTCCATGTGAAAATCCCTCATGTTGAGAAGTATGCCAATGCCCTAAGCTGGGAAGAAGGCACATTAGAAGAGCCAATTAGCAAAGAAGAAATGCTAAGAAGAGAAACTAGCAACATTGAGAAAGAGGCTGACTTGGAACATTGTGGGCAGGTTTCTTCCTCCTGTCAGAGGCAAATTGGAGCAGCTACCTCATCTTGCACAGCCCAGCAGCAAGTAGCCGGAGTTTCCCAACAAGAAACAAATAAAGGCAAGGGCAAGGAGGTGGAGCAGGAACAATCACCTCCTAGAGCACAACAACAAACAAAGCAGTAGGTAGATAAGGAGGTAGAGCAGCAACTAGAGCAGCAACTAGAGCAGCAACAAGAACAGCAAGAAGAGCCTCAAGGAGACGGGTAGCCTATGCAGCAAGAACAAATGGCTGAGGCCCCAGCACCTACTGAGCAACAGGCTCAACAAAACATGCCTTCTGGGCAAGAGAAGATGGTGGAGACCTCAGTACTCCAGACTCCAAAAAAGGTGGAAAAAGGAAAGAAGAGGGACAGAGAGCAGGAGACTCCCCTTACAACGTCCACTAATCAAGGGGAGAAAAGGCAAAGATTAAATCCCCTCTCTGAAGAAGAAATGCTTATGGGGCAATCGGTGATAATGGGCCCACCAAGCATGGAGGTATCCGCTAGTTCCTTTCAGCAGGAACCAGAGAGAAATCTTGGAGGATAGGTCAGCTCCTCAAGCCATCAAAGAAAAGCAGAGGTGAGCATCAAACAACAGTTCACTGATATCAAAAGAAGAAATGAGCCACTCAGACTCCAAATCTACAATCAGTTGTTGAAGATGGCCCCCACAAATCAGCAGAGGCTCATGGCAGCCTATGACATTTCAGAAGGAAAAATGACCATGAGTCATTTCAGGCCCACCACGGTGCAGCCACAGTCAGCTGCAAATTACATAAGAACCAACCTGGAGGTTCTTGCAAAAGACATTCACCCTATGGACCAAATAGAACTCCATAAGCAAAAAACGGGTGAAATGGTCTATGCAACATTGGCAGACAAAAAAATGTTGGCAAAAAAGGCTGGAGAATAGCCTAAATAATACAGTTGCCCAACTAGAGTTGGAGAAGGCATCTTCCTTGGCCAAAGACAACAGGATCAAGTCTTTGGAGGACATAATTATAGAGCTGGGGCATGACCCCAAGGACCCCAAAGCAATACAATCACTATTGAAGATGAGGGATGCAGACCTGGCAGCCCTAAGAAAGAAACTAAAGCTCCCAGCAACCATTCATCCCCAAATAGATGAGGTTGCTCAGTAGAAACAAGAACATGAAATAGCTACATTGCTGGTAGCACTGCACAAACAACTTGTGCAGACAGAAGGGAGACTGGAGGACACTGAGGCTGCACTACAGGCAGCCCTACAGCAGAAAGAGGGAGGTCAGACTTCTCAGCCCCCTCCACAGGTTATTAACCTTGAGGAGCCTCCAAAGACCACTCCTCCTCACATAGAAGCTGCAGCAGCACCGTCCACATCAGCAGCACCACCATCAACATCAAAAGCAGCAGCCTCTACAGAGCAAGCTCCAAGCTTGGACATGCAGAAATTGTTAAATGAGGTTCAGGCCCTAGAGGCCCAGATGACAGAACTAAATGGAGCCAAGGATGAGTTGGCCAAGATAAATGAAAAATATGATAAATCAAAGCAGAATGTGGCTGAGAAAGGGAGAGAAATAAAAGCTCTCAAGGAAAGAATAAAAGAGCTGGAGAAGGAGCTCACCCTTGACAAAGTGGTGGGTGAGATCAGAAGAGTTTTGTGGACCCACATTGGTCAATCAATAACGGACCAATGGCAATCCATTGAGACCATTCATGAGCAAATGGAGCTCATAGGTAAAGCACAAAGGGAAGTGCATAGAGCAAGGGAATCTCTAGGCAGCATGCCTGAGGTAGCCAACATATTGATCAATGTGCTAAATAACAGGACAGGCCCTCAACTGGCAGCAATTGGGATCACCAGCAGGACGGAGACTATCCAGCTAGTGAAGAGGGTCCTCACACTGAAAAGCCTGGTACAGACATTGGACAGAAGGAGCCAAGATATGCAAGCAGAGGTAAACAGGTTCATGGATAAGTTTGCTGCATTGCAGGGCAGAGGTCTCCCCAGTTTACTCAACAGTGCAGGAAAACTTCTATCACATGAAGTTTATGCTAAGAGAGTGAACACATTTTCCACAAATCAAATCAGCCAAGCATCAAGCAGCTCCCAGGATACAGGGCCAGCATCTAGGCAAAGTCTCTATGAGAGAATAGAGAATCTTTTCTTCATCATGAATGAGATCAACCATCTGTTTGAAACACCTCCGAATTACTACAAATACACAGAGGCAGATGAGACTATGGATGCAATTTTGAGGCATCAATTGCCTACGCAGGATTGGTGGGCCTCCATGATACAATTGTTATTATCAACAAGAGGCTTCATATGAATTTTGTCATCAAAATACATAAGTTATCACCTTCAGAAAGTGTGATACACATACTATGACAAAAAGGTGGAATGAGCCACCTCAGCATGAAGATTCAGCCACCAGGAACAGCAACGACAGCTACATGTAGCAGGGCCGAGAAAAAGTTTCAGCATGATAGAGCATAAAGACACATCATTCACATCGGTCAGCATTAAAAGCAGAAACGCTCAACCGACTCAACCTCCTCCAAAGGTCAAAAGAGACCTGACAGCATTGAAGACCATTTATTTTACATTTATAGTAGCAATAAATTTCCTATCTGATATCTGTAAAAGTTGGTGAGCACACTTAATGTATCAAATGACTCAGCATTGAGATATTTTGTAAGACCTATTGTATATATACCCCCTCGCACACACTGCCAAGGGGTTGGTGATTATTGTTTTTTGCTTGTTTTCTCTTATGAAGAACTGAGAACTCGGCTGTAACTTTCAGAAAGATGTGATTAATAAAGCTTGGAGTTTACAGGAACTGAGTCTTACTGGTCCATGTTGTGATTGGAACCATCGAATGCTGCAGGATTCTAGTGCTATGATTTGATATAATAAGTGTTTCTCTATCTCTGTTAATTTTTCTGTTATTTGTTTCAACTCATCTTTCTCCCATGTTGTTCTGAAACTAGGAAAGAATTAAAAAGAATAGCTCAGGATTTGTCCATGGAGACACCCTGATCTCAATCTAATTTCACTATAAATGTTTCTCATAACTTTCAGCTGTTTAAATTGGAATTCTTAATTGCTCCAATAAGCTTTGAATACCTCACAGTCACTATTTGGTAATTCATGTATGCTACTAAGTAGAGATTGTCGTTCAAATTGATATCACACTGTTGGTAACTCCATATCTCATTGTTTCACTCACTAAATTGGAAATTATATTAACAATAGCAATCTAGCCTTGCAGCAAAGCTTTCTCCATCACAAACACCAGAACTACCTCATTTTTCTGACTCCATATGCCCAATGGATTAGCATCTTCCGTACTTTTCATGCCCTTCTTACAACAAAATTCCATCAACCAAAGTCTCAAACAGAAAACTGAAACTTTAAACTAGCCCAAGATACTCACAAGGCATAGCTGAAACTCAAAGAGAGAGCCCTCTCTGATTATAGATAGGCTAGGATCTGTAATCCAAAGGTTGGTTAGTGGTTACCCCGGCCGTATTCCCTTGGGAGTCAAAGGGAACAACCTGGGTGTTAACATAAATGGCGACTCCGCTGGGGACAACCTCAGGGTTTTCCAAATACTGTATATTCCCAAAAGCTACAGCTGCAGCCTGAGAGCTAGCCAGGAAGCCTTCAAAACTGTTTCTATTTTACATTAACAAATTTTACATAAAAGCTGCTTTAGCCTATCTTCATACTAACTTTAGGACATACACAACCATTTCAAAAATCTTATCCGGTCCTTACAGATACAAGAAAACTCTAAAAATACGCAAAAAACAACTCAGAAGATGGCTCCCAAGAAGAATCAGCGGTATACAAGGTCCAATCCTGACCCTAACCCACCAATTGTTTTTGAAAATCCTAACACAATCCATAAAAACATTAGGAAGTAGCAAAAACAGGAGAATCCTTCTGACTTAAGCCCTGAGACAGTCCACCTTAACCCCGTGCTAACTCCAATCAAAGTGTTATTCCGGTCTACCCCTGGTTCCCCTAGTTCACCATCTACATCTCAAAGCCCTCCTTTTACACCTTCATCCACTTCACAAGTTCCCTTGACCAACACTGCACTCCCTGTCATACCTACTACCCCCACTGTCCCAGTAGTCCCTGTTGTCCTGGTTAACCCTATAAACCCTGCAAATATGGCCAATAGATATGCACCCCTGCAGTTACCTGCTAATGCTGCAGCTCTACCTCATGATTACCAATCCAAGATCTCATACTTTGACTCTACTGGCCCTTTCATTGCCATTCAGCATGCTAGAAGGATGCAAGATCACTTTGAAAACTATGAGATTGATGATGACAGTGTAAGGATGAGAATTTTTGTTCAAAGCCTCACAGGGGATGTAAGAACCTAGTTTAGGTCACTCACTGCTAATACCATAACAACTCCTGATGAGCTTTACCATGCATTTACTAATAGATGGGAAAAGAAAAAAGACCCTTTGCACATACTAGGTGAATATGATACAATCAAACGAGGTCCTCAGGAGACTGTTTTGGAGTATTGTGCAAGATTCAATAATGTATACCACGCAATACCCCAGAATTTGAGACCTCCCCCTGATTTGGCATTGTACAAATTTCCTGATGGTTTTGACCCTGTGTTGTGGTAAAAACACAACACCCCCCATTATTGATGCGTCCAACTCAAATAATGGGGACCCTTTCTATAAAAATTTTGGCTAAACACCTTTTTGGATTTTTATTTTAGTTAATTGCCCTACGCTTTCGTTAATTTTTAGTTTTCTTTGGATTCTTGTTTTGATTGCTTTGTTAGAATCAATTTTCTATAAGTTTCACGTTGACGCTTGTTTCACATCATTTGGTCAATTGGTTTGAAAATGGCACTCCTTTGAAGTCTCATCATTTATCTAGCGTGGGTTAAAAATGTATAAAATGTACAATATTGCATTTTGTAAATAAATTAGTTCAATAAGGCATTCATTTTAAATATTAACCCATAGCAGGTTTTTACTAACATTTTTCATTTTTAGCTATGCAGCGAAATCATTAATTATCGGGATTTTAAGAAATTCATTCTAATTTCCAGATCAAATCCTAAACTCAAAAAACCCCAAACATTCAAGTGGCTGTAGTTTATTTTTTTTTTACTTTTATTAAGAGTGGTTGTAGTTTAAAAACTTAAATTCATAAAAATAAAACAAAAATAAAAATTTATGTTTAAAATTAAATTTTAAATTAATTAATATATTAAATATAATTAATTAAATTAAATTAAAATTTAAAACAAAAAAATATATAATAAAAAGTTTTGATCGCATCGGAGATTTTAAATCGCATCGGAAGCTTTGATCGCATCGGAAGTTTCATATGTGACAAGTTAAATGAACCCGACACTTCCCCTTCCGATGTCGATCACCGATTAAACAAAAGTTTTTATATCGCATTGGAGATAAATTGTTTATCGCATCGGGGGCTTTTAAATGGGCACATGCCATGCCATAACCCGACATTTCCAACCTTCTCGATCGCCGATATTTAATGATGAAGACCTCTCCTTCCCGATCGCCGATAGCATGATAAGAGATGGGGGCATTAACCTACATTAAAAACTCACATGTAGGTTAAAAGAATTGACTTTTGTTTTAAAGCATCCAACACTCATACGTATGAGTGAAGTGAGGAAAGGTAGGTATATTAGTTTAAAGGCATAATATAATATATTAAATTAATT
>APFE030001892.1:0-11825 GCA_000404065.3 Pinus taeda | reverse complement strand
ATTAAATAATGAAAAATTTTAAAATAAAAATTAAATATCAATTAAGTTTTTCCTTTAATCAAGAGGCAGCCGACTTCTCAAAAAATTGAGAGCCGACCCTCCTCTCTGCTTTCCTCATCTCTATTTATACCCTAATTGGCTGCTCTTCTTCTATCAAGCTTCAAGTTGCCCTGATGATGGATCCCAGTTGGGATTCGAAACGTTGGCAGATAAATTCTCTTACTGTGGAAACTCCGATGACCAGATATATGACCTCCACAAGATCCACTATGGTAGTCATTAAGAATAGACTCAGCTTCTTATAAGGTTAAACAATGCCAAACGATTGATTCAATACTACGATGATACAAAGTGTCACCAATAATAATATAATTTCTAGCTAGGTGACACATTTTTCTACATTCATCCTTCGAAAAATTCTGAGGAAACTTAAAAGTTTGTAGATATACTATGATGTCTCCATACCAAGGATCATGTGAAGATATTAGGAAGATATTTTCATATGGAGATGACTCTTCATAAACAACGTCATCTTCACAAGGAAAACCTAAAATCAATTCCACGAATACTAAAGATTTTTTGGACTTGGATGACATAAATTTGAGATCAAATTCCTAATATTTTCCCTTAATCACTCGCCTACTGAGGAAAAACTAAAATGGGTTGACATCGGCTAACACAAAAGTTTTTCTAAGAAGAATATAATGATGAAGTTGCTAGACAATGTGAACTACTGCCAGGGAAAATCTCTACATGAGAATACCTAAGTTCAGGACCAACTAAACCTTGGCTCAGATAATAAATCACATGTTCTCTAAGAGAACTGTCTTCCTAAACCAGAACCATACCAATGGTTGATATTTCCACAATGAGATATAAGAGGAAATCCCTTCTATAATTGGACTGACTCAAAAGAGGAGTAGAGATCAATTCCTTTTTCAAAGCATCGAAGGAGAATTCAAAAAAATCATCCCAAACAAATGGAACTCCTTTCTTCATTAATCACATAAATCCTTTTTTAATCTCGGTGTAATTTGCAATAAATATCCTTAAGAAATTCAATTTACCTGGGAAACTTTAAAGTTGACGAACCATTGATGGGGGAGGAAGCTGAAGTATTACCTCACCCTTGAAGGGATCAACATGAATCCCTTCATTGGACACAATGAATCCAAATAATCGATTGGATGTGATTTTCAAATGCATTTATTAGGATTCAACTAGATCTTATATTAACGACATCTTTAAAAAACCAAACAAATGTGATGTGGATGACCAATTCTCTTTTGAGAATGAGTAGCTAAGTCATCTAAATACACTTTTGTTATGTGCTTGATGTCATGGAAAGTATAAGATATGGCCCATTGAAAAGTAGCTCCAACATTTTTGAGGCCAAAAGGAATCTTGTTGTACAAAAATGCACCCTAGGGGAAAATAAAATTTTTCTTGCGTTGATCTTTAGGACCGATAGTTATTTGATTATATCCTGAAAAACCATTCATGAAGGATAAAACCTCATTTCCAGTACACTCTTCAATGATTTGATCGATAAATGGAGTGGGGATATTATCTTTAGGACAAGCTTTATTCAAATCCATAAATTCAATGCATACTTGGATTGTTCCTTACTTTTTATCAACAAGGATTGGATTTGAGACCCATTTAGTTAGAGGAACGGGGTATATGAAACCCACCTTAAGCATATTTTCAACCTCAGCTTTAATAGTTTTTGCTTTCCTAAGATTTATCGGTCAAAGCGTTTTCTGTATAGGCTCAGCATTTTCGTATGCCTTGATCTCATGTTGAACTATCAATGGACTGGGAACATGCTACTCTTGTGAAGATATTCTCGATAATATTGTGATTCCTAGAAATGTTCACAGGAATACTTTTCGAGATATTGGACGTATTACCTTCGGAAAAAATTTATGTTGGGGCCAAAGGATTTAGAATTTTATGAACACTTCCAATTGAAGAAGGACTGGACAAATTTTACTCAACTTGATGCAAATTAGGGAGAAAATATGACTGATGATGCAAATCATTCCTCACTATTTCTGTACCAGTCATTGCTTCTAGGCTTTCATCTTCAGATGGTAAGATTATGTCAAGGCAATCCATAGCCAAATTAGTGTCAAGAGTCCAGAATAGAGCCACATCACCATCCAAATCCTCTAATGGGAGAGGAATGGGGTCAAAATCTGTAGAATTCACTATAGATCTGTACGTGATTTCTGCTATAGATATAGGGTATGATATTCCACCTACTTGCCCCTCTTCTAATGTGGCAGTAAAGGGGGGTAATGGAAAAGGATGAAAAATATAATGAGTTATGAACAAAGCTCTTTGAGGAGTGACTTCGGAGGATGAAATGGAATTCACATGAGCAATAGGAGAAGGAAGATCAAAAGTACCAATCAATGCAGAATACATTCCAACTCCCAAATTCTTGACAGGTTGCTTGGTATTCTTCATCAAGGGGATGGTAGAGGAAGGAATAGATTCTAGAGACCTGATAGCTTTCCAACATGACATCAGAATGACACATTTGGAAGGTCGATCATTAACTATAGCTCAAAATATATTCATTTTCTGATATGTAGATTTAATCTAGAAAGTCATGTGATGAGGGAGTATCTTCTTAGCACTTGAAATATAAAATGTAATAACAAGAGAGTTCTTCAGATCTACTACTCCAACCTCAGTTAGAAATTCACTCCTTTGTGTAGGACATGATTAGGGTACCTCTAACACTGACATCGCACAGGGGATTTGGGCCAGATCTTAGATAATAGAATAGTTTTGAGCAACCCTAGTGTTGGGATTAACAATCGAACATTTTTTAGATCCTTTAGGCATCAGAGGTATAGGCTCAACTATGGGCCTCTCAATATGGAGTGGCTATGTGATATCAGAAGCAGCCTTATCCTTAGAAAGTTTCGGCTCAAAATAATCATGTGATCTTGTAGAAACATCAACATGAGAAATCACCATATAGACATTTAATGTAGATTTATCCCCTTCCAATTTTCCCCCTGTGGGGGTTCTAGTACTAGCATTAGTGCCATTAAGCATTTGTTGCCCTTGGGGAAAAGGGTTAGTGAACAAAGCCTAGGAACTTTAAGAACCATGTTTAGCTAAGAAGCACTGAACATCCTAAATCTTAGGGAAAAGATGGGTAAGATGATCCCCATTGCATAACTTGCATGGGAATTTTACTTTCTTTCTCGATTCCTTCTTCCCCTCTCCAATATCATTACTAGGCTTGTTTGCATTCCCCTTCCCAACTATATCATTTTTCTTATCAAATTCCTTATTCTTCCTTATATTTTTGGTCTCCTTTGGTATTCGAGGGTTGGAAAACATTAACTGTTAAAGTTTGGGAAGGCATATCCACTAACAGTGAAGCTTGCATGGAGAAGTAGATTGTAAAGACAACTACTGCAATTGATTCAATAGGTTAGCTATGCTGCTATCGATAGATGCTACAATTCTGTCAGCATGGAGTCCTGGGTTAGATTTGGTTGAATAGATCTTCGATCGAGGAGAATTGGAAAAAATCCTGTAAGGGATTCCAGACTAATAATATATGAGTTCTAACTGCTGGGCTCTAAAGATGTCATGTTCTTTAGTGGACACTCGAGAGAGTGACACATCCTTACAATTTTTTGGCTGCAAAGATTTCAAAAAACATTCAAGAAGGAACCATTTGGGATATATGCCTTAATGAGCCCCTTCCTTCTGCACCACACTTGGATGTGGTAAAAAATATGAGTTGCTTTGTCTTGTTAAAAACTAGCTAGGAGCTCAGTTCTAACATCATATTGGACAAGCAATTGAAAATGGTTTAAAAACATAGTAGCGAGTTCTAAGTTCAATATATCATTTTACAATGTTTCTAGTTAGGGTGCATTGGAATAATCTCAACCTTATCAAATCATCGATCAAGGAGTTAGATGAGCACCACAAATGGAACGTCGTTATATGATTAGCCTGATCCTTGCCAGACTTCCCTTCAAATTTAGGAATATCAAAAGGAATTTTGGTGGGAACTAGAGGCCAAGTTAGGTTGTATTAGATCATATTGTTTGTCAACTTTGAAAGATCTAGAAAATTTAAAGTTTCTAGGAATAGTAAGCGTGAAGGAGTGGTAGAATTCAACACACCAAGATCATAATTTCCGACATTAGGAAAAGAGTATCTTAGATTTGTAGAGGCACCAGGTTACCATGACTTACTTGTATGAAGAATTGAACCATAAGGAAACCCTTGTGGCCCAGAAGTATTCATAGGGTATCCACCCCCTGTTGTAGGGTTACCATACATAGGATAGTTTCCTCCTAACAGAAAATTGAAAGAAGGGGATAAGTGCCGATAAGGATTGCATGCACTAGATAGTGGAGGAAAGATATTTGAGGTCCCGATGGAAGGGAAAGGCATACTCCCCTATTGACCAAATAGATGGGATAAGTTCCTAGCCCCTAAATCATTAACAAAAGTATTTGGATATCCTTGACCTCCTTGGAAAGGATTAACATTTTGAGCCTGTCCTAAGTTCAAATATGGATTGCATGGAGGGATATGACCACTTCCAAAAGAAAATACCTAAAACGATTTTGAACCACTTGACATAGAAGTCATAGATGTGGAACCAACAGATGGGAAGGTTGAAGGAACTGGGGGAATCCCACTGGATGACATCCCGAAAGGATAGGCACCAGTGAAATGAGCGGAAGGTTGGTGCCGCCACTCAGACCTGAAATGGAGGTAGAGTGAACAACTACATTACTAGGTGTAATAGTAGAGATAACAATAGTACCCCCTCCTGCAGCTAAAGGAGGGGTCTGCACACCAGAAGTATTAGTACCCATACTTACGCCATTAACGTTAGCCATCTAGAAAAAAGGAGACTGAACAAAGCTTACTTGCCTGTGAGTTAGGGTACATACATATGATACAATGTATGGAAGGTGAGAAATAAGGGGTGTTGAAGGAGTCATGAGGGACTCAGAGACGTCCTCAATATCAATCTCATCTTCTAATTAGAAGAGCACCCTAGTAAGGATCAAAGCTTTTCCATCCAAATTATGAGCTGCACTAGGTTCACCCTATGAAATGAGAGCCCCTAAAGAAGGATTAATCTTTCTTGCATCAGCTACTATTGGTTGAAAATCACTAGCATAACTACTCCTACACCTTCTTAATGAAGGCTCGACACTCATAGGTGAAATCCCACGAAGCCTCCTAGAATGACGAACTTGTCAGTCAACCGCTTTTAAATATTAAGAGAACTTTTAAAGACTGAAAAAATAACAACTTATGGCAATCTAGGAGAAAAAACCACTCACTAAAAAGTCCCTAATGATACAACCAAAGAAGGGACTTCCAAAGATAGTTTGGGATAATTATGGCCCAAGCCTACCAGTGAAGGTATCAAAAACAGTTACGTTGGCCTACAAACAATAGTCGTTGTTGGTGCAAGTACCCGAGCTTCACAAGGGAATCCTCCAGAAGTAACATGAAAGTGATGCAATGTTTGTGTCAGGTACCATGGTCATCCTCCCACTCATAGTCACCTATGTGGTCCCTAGGATAGGAAACTAAGGTCACTAGTTCGTAATCAGAAACCGAGAGAAACATTCTTGGGCACGAGATCCAACACGTAAGATAGGGGGTATCTCTCTTTCCCTGTCTTCACTTGTCCTCTTGCTTAACTCATGTGTTATAAGATCTTTCCTAGATAGCTTAACGAGACTGGATTTGCACTCTTTAATCAACTTTTATGTTTTTGTTTAGAGTGGCCTTGGATAGTTTACTCTCCACACACCTATTCCAAGGCCCTAAATTCCCTATACTAATTGATGTATCTACGAAAAAAAGAAAAATCTAGTTCATTTTAGATTAAGCACTTTATTTTATTGCTTGTTATTTAGGCCAGAATTAGTGGAAGTGAAAATTATGATGTTCTAATGAAAAAATAAACTAATAGAAAACTAGGCTACATGCAAATGCAAATTCTTTTTCTTCAATGAAAAGTGATCTCTATAGGGTTCTATGAGAAATCTATCAAAGAAAAAAACTCTTTTGGTTTTCTTTTAAACATGCTCACACATTCAACATCTATCAAAATATACTAAAATGCCTAAATTGAAAACTACTTTAATGCATACTAGAATGCCTAAATGCAAGATTCTATGGAATGTTCTAAACAAACAAATGTGTTCTTTTAATATCCTATCGTCAAAATTTAACCAAACAAGGAGAAACAAATATCCAAGAAAAGATCTCCCAAGAGAAGCAAATTTCAATGTCAAGCAAGGATTCACACACTTGTTGATAAACCAAAAGATGAAAAACCAAAAACCAAAAACCAAAAGAAAGAAAAGGAAAAAATAAATGTTTTTTCTTTTTCTTTTTAAGGACTTCAAATAAAAGTTTCAAGAAGGCAAAGCAATAAATCATTCCAAGATCAAAATCAAGTGAAAAGACTCCAAACTGCACAAGCCATAAATAATCACCAAGATGATAAGACCAAAGTGACTAAGAGATAAAAAACACTTGAACAACTTGACTTAAAGGACACATAAAATATCCAGAAAACAAATAGATTTCAGAGACTCAAAATCCTTCACTAGACCAAAATTGCAAAGACCTTTATCAAATAACCAAAAAGAAACTAAATAAGCCAACTTCAAGAATCCAAAGCGAAGCAATGAAAATATTGGATTATAAGGCAAGTTGAGAACCAACCGAATATTTCAAATGCATAGAACAACCAGAAAGAGACAAAGAACACCAACAAGAAACAAGACCATTCTAGACTGCAAATGACTCTAAAAGAGTAGGAAAACTAGGCTAATCCTCCAACAGGAGGCAAAATTTTGAAAAAAACCAAATTTTCCTAAATATATGCAACTATGTATAAGCAGAGGCATGTGTACACATGACTGTTTCTGAAGAAGCAAACATATACATAGGTTTATTTGATAGGATGCTCTGAACTTAAACAGGGACACAAAAACTTACAAATATAATCATAAACATAGAGATGCAACAAAAAAACACTTCATTTCATTAATAGAAAAATACTGAACTATGCTTACAAACATAATGGAAATAATATAGCTTGGGCGATGGTAGCTTATCTCTGAGAAGAGATGTGGTAGCTACATGCCTCTAAACTATGTTACAATGAGGCTCAAGGGCCTATTTATTATTGGAAAACATGAGAAAACCCTAAACAACCAAAACCATAACCATAGGATATGTAACACCAAGGTTTTGTGGGCCCTGTTGGGGTTAGTTGGGCATCCAAATTTCTAGGGTGGACCCCTAAAAAACGGTGTTTAGGGGGTCAAAACTGCTCCAGAAGTTCAGGACCCAAAAAACTGCTAAAAATAGTAAATGCTAAAATGAACAAGGAAATATATGAAACTCACTGACAGGTCTAGGTGGAATAGGCAGGTGGCCACTAATATCCACCTAGATCATTCCTCCCCCCTTAAGAAGCAATGGTCCCCATTGCGCGTAGAGCCTCGATGAGGTGAGGAAATTTTTGTTGAACCTAGTCCCTCGTGAACCACTTGCCCTCTAAGTGAAGGAGTTGGCCCGCTTTGACAAATTGATATAATTGTATCCTTTGTTGGCGAGTGTTCTTGATCTATGTGTATATGATATAATCATTCGTGGCCTATTCCATGCAATCCGGGTTGGGCTCTGTTGGTGTGAGTTGTTCTGCAATGTCAGATGTGTCCAACAATGGTGGAAAGTATGGACGAAGGAGATCTCCATTGAACATTGGGTGCAAACTAAGGAACAGTGGGATGTTGAGCTCGAAGGCATTGTCACAGACAAACTTGGTGATGGTGTATGGCCCATATCGGAGCAGACGAAGCTTGCAGTGGGGTCCAGCAAGGTGCTCCTTCTACAAATGTAGCCATACATTGCCGCCCACCTAGAACTTGTGTGACACTCGATGTTGATCATGGCGCTGCTTGTACTTAGCATTGGCGCTTTCCAATATATCATGGAGATATTAAAGGATGTGTTGAATGTGCTCAATGAAGCTCTTAGCCCTTGAAGCTCCAGACCGAATGTGATTTGAATCTACCTAAGTGGTTGCAAATGGTATGGCCACATCAATGTGGCATAATGGATGAAATCCCACCCCTACCTGAAAGGGGTTGTGGCCTATTGAGATGTGGAGAGCTCTATTGTAGCCATGTTGGACATAGGGGAGACTTTCATCCCACATGCATGGATGCTTCGAGTTGTACATGTGCAAAATGTGTATGATCATCCTCTTGACAACCTCTATTTGGAAATCAGTTTGGGGATGGAAAGTCATGGAATTAGTAAGTTTTGTATCCAGCATCGACCAGATACTTGACCAAAATTCACTTAGGAATCTTCTATCCTGATCTGAGACAATGGACTGTGGGGTCCCAAAGTGTACCCACACTCACTCAAAGAAGAGCTTAGCAATGGCCTCTGATGTGATACTCTTCTTGTCTCGGTATGTAATCCATGGAGAGAGATTCCCAAGGCTGACTAGTGATGGGCCTCTAAATTAGACATAAATTAAGGCCCATGCCTCTAATTTAAAACATAAATTAAGGCCTATGACCATCCTTTAGCAAATTAAACCTCTCTTTTTGTATTAGATAATTTATTTTTAACTTCAATATATTCATTAGGAAGGTTTATGAATAATTGAATATTTGTGCCTAATATTATTTATTTTTTTATAGAATATTATGAGAATATTGGGCAGATTATGAAGAGTTGGAGGAGGAGATAATTTAGGGACTTGTTCCCTACTTGTCATGCGGAAAGAGTTATTTTTGCGAACAAAACTAACCTCCCTAGGAGTCTAAGACTCTCTAGTGACAAATAGAACAAGTAAGAGCAATCCTTCTCTAAATATACATTATTCTATGAGAAACCAAGTGTTTTTCGATCTTACCTTAGGTCCAACGCTTGTTGTAGAAGCCTAGCTTCGTTGATCCAGATGAGCTCCTCCTTCACTTTGAAACCTGCATACACTAACAATCAAACGATTACATAACACCTGAATATTCCATAAAACAAAGCATATTCAACATATAGACCAAGGAGTATATGAAACAATTCATTAACAACAAATTGTTGAGAAGAATGGACTTATTTGTATTAATAGGAAACAAAAGAAACCATTACAACCTGAGCCTTGGTGTTGTGCAAGTTCCTCCCAGGGTCCAGCAAGAGTTTTCCTTCACTTTGATAAGCTCACCCACTTCCAAATGAAACAAGAAAGGATAGTAATCTCTCCTCACAAGTTTATAATGGAAGTCCTAATTCCAGCAGCATTTACCCTTTGGAATGTTCAGCTTTCAACCTCCCCTCCTCTGGCCCAATGCCTGTATTTATAGTGTTCTAGAGAAAGTTATTCAGTTCCAACATCAATGGGATACTCCCTCTTTTGGATGGGGTAGCTCCTCTCTTGATGGGATAAGTTCCTCTATCATAGGGATGCATGAACCATCTGGAGGCGCTCAATACACGTCAAACACTCTTCTAGAAGGCTCTAGAAGTGACCACAAGTAACTTTTTTAAGAAGAAACTCGCGCCTTTTGACCTTTATAGGGGTACGCACCCATCCTTTGGCCTACAGAGCGTACAAGTACGCAGGTACAATGAGTTTGGGATGCGTACACGTAGGCAAGGTAGAGAGAACCTGCGTACCCAGAGATAAACATGTTTTAGTGACTTTCTCTTTTTTTTGAAGCTTGACATGAAGAGCAGAGGTATTAGGCTTGACAAGGAGGATAATATGACTATTGATGGAGCCATATTAACTGCAGATAGTCATGGTGACAAATTTCAGTGAAACAGATTGCCCCCTAAAGTACGAAGCCTGTAAATAGATAAGGGTTTTGTATCATATAGGAAGGGTGAAGTACTTTATCATTCTGAGGATTATCTCGTGGAGAGCCCGGTCAGAACCTGCAATTTTCAACACAAAATACATGTATAAGATCATATCATCGCTGAGGTAGGCATTCCCATACTCAGATCAAAAACTTTAACTATTGGACTAACTACTTTGATACAGGAATGATTTCATAATACATCATAATCATAGACTCGTGTAGACACGGTATGGGCGCAGCCATCTATTTATGATTGGTCTACAACATAATGAATACAAAACTCCTCGCAGCCTGGATGGTGGAAACTAGATCCAGGGTCTTCATCTCTACTTCCCGAATTGGTACGATTCTAGCCAAGTGAATAAATGAGTCGATGTCGAACATGGTAGAAACCACTTGATTACCAGTCAAATGATGTAAACTGTTAACAAGCGTGAGAGAGACCACCAGTAATGTCAATGGTTCTCAAAGTACCCAGCACAATCCATGAGATGTGAATGAATGAGTCGATGTCGAACATTTTATGGAATCCTTCGATCGCAAGTCAATGATGAAAACTGACGTCGAAGGCGAGAAACCTGCCATTGATGCATGCAGACTCCAAGGTACTGACGATTTCTATGTCAACTCTCTAGATAATGTGCTGATGTCGATAGAAAGCGACCCGTCGCAGGCAAGCCCACAACACGAAACCATAGTTCAAGTTGAAGAAATGTTGCTGCAAGGACTGACTCAATGATGACATGATGAATGATAGGTATTTTGCGGTTGAATGTTTTGTTTCAGACCTCCTGAACACATAACGACACAACAGATGGTTTGGTGATAAATGACTCAAAGTCGACTCCCATAACCCGGCTAAAAGTGTCAAGTGATTTTGGTCAACTGTGAGGTAAAGGATTTCCCAACCCAGGTGAATGAATAAGTGTCGTGTTCAAGAGTGGTAGTAAGGTTTTTCTTGAGACAAAAGGATATCAAATAGGCTCATTCTTCTCATTTTTCCCCCACCATTTCTGGCAAGTACCTCTTTATTTTTTACAAGCTTGAGGAGGATAACATATGCTTGTTTGTAAGCTCATCCTTCGGATGAGTCCAACTTAGTTTTTGATGCGAACCCTAAGAAGGAGTGGTCCGTTCCTGTTTGTAATAGAACAGGTCCTTTACTGTGAAATTTTAACGAGTCCAGTATAGGAGAAACTCGGCGTTTTTCATGTTTAGGGAGTCTGAAAAACTTAGAAGACTCCATGTTGGACTTTTTCGTAAATTTGTGTCTCCTAAGCCCGAAAAAGTATAAAATAATACCTAGGAGAACCGCTTGATCTTGCGACCAAGGATATTTTCATAGTTAGTGTCTTTGACCTGAAAAGTAAAAAGCGATCAAGGACACGTCGTTTTATTTCCAATATCGAATTTGAAACGACAAAAATCCGGCAATCTTTTCTTGTTTTTTCGGTCAGAAAAGGGCTGTAAGGGGACCGTCTTTTAATTCCGTTTTAACGAGTGTAAAAGAAACGCTCGGCAATCTTTTCAGTTTTTAGGAGTCAGAAAAGGGATTAAAAGATGACTCTGATATTTGATTTGTGAAAAAATGACAAGTTTCCTTGAAAATCCCTTTGTCCTGCACAAAAAGCGACACATTACTCATACCTGTTTGAGATGGGCAAAAATGCATTGAAAAATTACCTTCCATGGTGAAAAATAAACAAATTTAATATTTATTTATCCAAAAAACCTATAAAAACACCTTTTACCATGTCATTTTTACCATTTTACTGTTGAGGTAGAAAAAAGGGCTTTTGGCAAGAAACTTCCTGTGGAGATTGCGGAA
Source organism: Pinus taeda (assembly GCA_000404065.3). Lineage (NCBI taxonomy): Eukaryota > Viridiplantae > Streptophyta > Pinopsida > Pinales > Pinaceae > Pinus > Pinus taeda. The sequence continues at coordinate 86 of APFE030001892.1, read as the reverse complement.
AATCAGACCGTCAGAATTGAACTCCGTCAGTTCCAGGTAATCCACAATATCCTCCTCTTCAATTTCATCCATTTAGAATTTAATTT